>PVKA01011580.1:20404-60610 GCA_004027165.1 Ctenomys sociabilis | reverse complement strand
AGACCCAATTCAGAAATGGGCATCTGAGATGAATACATACTTCTCAGAGGATGAAATTAAAGAAGCAAATAAATACATGAAAAAATGCTCCACATTGCTAGTCATCCATGAAATGCAAATAACAACAGCACTGAGATACCATCTCACTCCAGAAAGAATGGCTATCATAAGGAAATCAACCAACAATAAATGTTGGAGAGGTTGTGGGGAAAAGGGAACACTTCTTCACTGGTGGTGGGAATGTAGACTGGTACAACCATTGTGGAGGTCAGTGTGGAGACTCCCCAAAAGAGTAGGACTAGAAATCCCATTCAAGCTGGCTATTCCCCTACTGGGAATTTTCCCAGAGGAACTGAAAACATTGTATCATAGAGATATATGTGTACCTATGTTTATAACAGCACAATTTGTGATAGCAAAACCCTGGAAACAATGAAGATGTCCATCACCTGAGGAATGGTTGAGAAAGATGTGGTATTTCTATATAATGGAGTATTACTCCACTATTAAGAATGGTAAGTTTGAAGCATTTATACTGAAGTGGATGCCACTTGAACATATACTCATAAGTGAAATAAACCAGGTACACATTGTAGGAGACGCTTACTGGTCCTCGTCTCAGTCCAAGAAACCAATATTCGTAATCCCAAAGTTACGTTATTGGAATCCCATCAAGTTGATTCCAATCTACCACTTTCCATGCAACCCACAGCGAAAATGAGGACACTAAATTGCCATGACATAGCTTTCCGGAACCCAGAGAGCAACCCAGGGCCTTACCTGGTTTTTATTCAGTGAGACAGTGGCTTGAGGATTGACTGAGAATTGTGGGAAGTAGGTAACTACTGTGAGCTGAGCTAGGTGGGTGGCCTACATTTACCTCTGCCATATGCAGAGAGGATATGCAGAGAGAGTAATCTGCATTATACAGTATTTAATATTTTGGGAAGTCTAGGGCTTCATCTTTGATGTAGTCTTTCAAGCCCCAGGAAGTAATAGCCTCTATTTTGAGGCTCAATCCCAGCCGGCAGTGCGGAGTATTAGCTCTACCATCCTGTCTCCACCCAGCTCACATTAAGGAGCAGCAGGCTTACCAGGGAAACACACATGTCACCTTCAAAGACTATCACCAGTACCTCAGCTAGACCAATACACATTGCTTAAGGCCAACTGAAGGATGAACAGAAGTCCTAGCCAGCTCTGTACATAACAATATGAGGAAATAGGATCACACTCAGTCAAAAAGACAGTCGCTTTTCTTTCAAGGAGAGCTGCTCAGGTGGTCCTCCACAACACATGTATAAATATTGTATAGTCTCCCTAGTAATAAGTGAAAAGCAGAAATACAAATGGAAACATACAACAACAACTAAAAGCAATTGAGTCAGATAAGGAAAAGTGAATGGCACATGCTGCAGGATACTAATCAGCTTTTCTTCTGGATGGTTAACAACCTAAGCTCACAGATCAAAATTGGAGAAATAGAAGATCCACAAGGCCAGTCAACATTTTGGCCCTAGCCTTTCAAGGTCAGCGAAGACTCAGGACATAGAAGAACCTGTACTGCAACATCATGAAACTCAGTTGAGCTGCAAATTTTCTGAACAAGGAGATTATGGAGCCACAGAGGAAAGAGATCGAAGTTCTATTGTGTGCCTGGGGAGAGTCACATGGAGAGAAAACTTTCTCTCAGGCTCTCACAGAGAGCAAACTTGTCAAGCATTGGCCATGACTCATCCACATGATGACACAGACAAAAGATCTACAGAATAAGGTACAGGATTACAAGATTAACCCTGAGGGGAACTTCACTGACCTCATCAGAAACAAAAACTACATGTTTTGACATATAGGTCTTGCTCTATCTAGGTCTTAACCATCCAGCAGAAAAGTATAAAAATGAAGTATACACTGCGGGGCCATAATAATAAGTTGAGCTGTAAATGGCTATGGTCAACAACTTCTTCGGATAACTCACTATTGTTGTGGAATGCTGCACTGTGTTGGATTATGTCGTCGAGTTCAGGCACCTAAATTAGTTGAATGACAATGGAATGCCCATCTTTGACAAGTGTAGACAAAGGAAGGGGTATAGAAAGGAAGAATCATGATGTGTGTGTATGGACAGTATAGTTGGGATAGATAACGCAGTGCTTCTACATAATTCTATGAGAGGCAAGATTTGCACTAATGGTGGGTGGACAGGATGTCAGCTTCTAGTACTATGGACAATCACTAGGAAAATAACAAGGTATAAAGTATTAATTATTGAATCTTTGATGTAATTCAGGTATAAAAAATAAGATACGCAAACAGCTACACTCTTAATTTACTGATAAGAGGCATATGATATAATAATATCTGTAAGTATAGTATCATGTATGCACCTTCTATGATACCAAAACATTATGAAAACAGTTTGCAATGTATTAATTTATCAAATCCATCTTGTCAAGATATCTTAAAACTGTCATTGATATTTGTACTTAAATGAAATAAAAATTAAAAAAAAAAAATCTAAGAACCTGCCAAACACAGAACCAATCTAATTAATGCCATACAACTGTAAGAAATGCTAACTTTGAAAACAATAATTCATAATTTTTTTCAGCAGGTAAGAAGTTACTAAATACAAGATACATGAGAACTGAAAAACAAACATTAGCTATTATGACACTTCTGAATAGTACTGCTATTATTCTTCCAGCTATCCTTCTACATTATCCACATCTGACAGTGAAGGATTCTAGCACAGTGCAAAGATGTCAGATGAAATTAGCAATAAACTAGAAAAGAGAATCATTGTGCATTTTTTAAATATTTGCTTTACCTTTACATAATGTTGCATGTTATATATGTGTGTTTATATAGACAGGTATACACACTTAAGTAAAGTAAAAACGGTATGATTTTTTTTCAACAGATAATGGTATCCACTTATGGGGGACCCTAAAGAATGTTGTGTATCACAAAAAACTCACTATACTGCCAGCCCCTAGAGAAAAAGTTTTGAAAATAGATGTACAGGAATCTCTACAATCAAGGTTAGCCAAACAGCAGTTTAGTAATAAATGTTGAAAAGCTGATGGTCACTACTTTGAGCATCTCTTAGAATTGTAGAGCCAAAAAGCAACTTGTATGTATCTCATGAAGTCTCAACAGATTGAGTGTTAAAATATTTATACAAGTTTCCTTTTTCTAAAGTGTGCACAAGAGCCGGCCAAATAGTTCAGCAGACTAAAGTGCCTGCTCAGGCAAAGCACAGCAGCTGGGGTTCAATTCCCAGTTTGCTGTGCCAGCTCCCCAGCATGTGCCAGGGCATGCTGAGATGGTGATTGAGACTGGGTGTGGTGGTGCACGCCTATAATCCCAGCACTTGGCAGGCTGAACACAGGTGGACCACTATGAGTCCAATCTATGCAGTGAGACCCTGTAGACCCTGTACTAAATACAAAAAAAAAGAAATATTTTTAATATCTTCAAAAATATATAGCTTTAGCTCAATCAGAAAAAAATTAGTAAAGACATTGAGATTTTCTACCCTACACAAATAAAATAGAACAAAAAAACCAAATTTTTACATCAAACCTGATTGCCACTTTTTATATCCAGAAATTATGGTTGAAGAACAAGAAGGAATAGCTTGAGAAACACATATGAATAAAAAGTACATAAAGACACTTTGGAAAATAGTTTGGCAATTTCTCACAAAGCTAAACATAGCCTTACAATACAATCCAGCAATTATTCTCCTAGGAATTTATCCAACTTGAAAACCACATCCACATGAAAACCTGTCCATGAATGTTTATAGCAGCTGTATTCAGCTGCCAAAAACAGAAACAGCCATAATATCCTTTAACAAGTAAACGAATAAAGAAGCACTTATGTTCATATGGTGGAATATTATTCAGTGATAATAAATGAGCTATGAAGCAGTGAAAAGAATGGAGGAAACAAATGTATTCTGCCAAATGAATGGAACCAGTCTGAAGAGGTAAGGGTATGCCTGAGAAGCAGACCATTTGCTTCCCATATATAAGGCCATGGGTTCAGCAGGGATAAGGGGGATCTGAAAATGATACATACTGCAACTGTATAAGGATTCAAATGAGATTTTCCACTATTATCAAATAAAGTCAGCTAAAACTTTAAATCATTTTCACTGAAGTTATCTACAAAAACTCCACCCTTGAGAACTTCATTCAGTTAGCAAGATAAAAAAAAGTTTCATAACTAATTTGCTCTATGTCCATAAATAAGTTCTGCCTAAAAATATATGAATGTGAATCAATAAGCATGCTGCCGGTGTCCCAAGTTTGTAAGCCAACACTTTTCCTTGAGATCATTTTATGCCTCTGGTGAATTTTGATGCAATCTCATACATCATCTACAGCAACGGTCCCCAAGCTTAGCAAAGTGCTATTTTTAGTTCCACAGCATCTTTATGTATCTTTCAAAAAGAAATAGTTGAACACTGGCAGAATATTACCTAAATATGCTTATCCAGCACCAAAAAGAAGCAATAATTTAATCTTCTATAAAATATAAAGTCTTATATTTGACATGTGATTACAAAATGGAGAAAAGTAGTCTACGTTTTCTTACATCAAATCATATCTCTTCCCTCCTAGCATACATATGACTTCCCTCAGGGCTCAAAATAAAATCCAACCTCCTGGCCTGGGCCTCCAAGCCTTACCTGACCCCATCCCATGGACCACCCTCCCAACCCCATCTGAGTATTGTTCTTCCCCTCTGGTGAATCACTCTACTGCCCACTCAGCTCTCTTCAGCTTCCCACAGGTCCCTCTGCTGGCTTCTTTCCTTCCTCTCCTTCAGACTTCAATCCAAAGTGACCTATCCTAGTCATCCTGCCAGGGTTCTCCAGCTTCCTACATACAAACTGTCTATAAGACATCACTGTTTGCTGGTGGCAGCTTTTGTGTTTCACTGAGCTTATCACTATCAAAGTGTTTTGGAAGCAATACAGAATGAGAACTAAATGCATGAGCTGGATTTGCCACTTAGCTAGATATATGAGACTAATACTATACTTTGCTTTTTTATTTATTTATTTATTTTTTGCTGTTTTATTTTAAGGAGAATAAAAACTTTAGAAAAAAGGCAATAAAATACAGAATTTCAAAACAAGATGACAAAAAATTAACAATGGTTTACTGAAAGGAACAGTTAATGCTTATTGTTTGATCAATTCTGCATGCCTATATCTGATAATCTCAATTTGCTTTCATTTAAAAAAATTATTTTAATTTTAAATTGTGGTCCTAAAAAAAATACATCACATTCAGTTTGCCATCTTAATCATTTTTAATACAATTTAGAAGTATATTCATATTGCATGCAAACATCACCACTATCTTCTGTTGGTGGTGGTGGTGGTGGCTTTTTAAGACAGGATCCTGGAATGTAGTCCTGATATGTAGTCCAAGCTGACCTTGAACTCACTATGTAACTCAGACTGGCCACTCAGCAATCTTTGCGTCTCAGCCCCCTGACAGCTGGGATTAGACACATGAGCCACCATGCCCAGAAAATATCACCACTATCTATCTTTTTAATCTTGCAAAACTGGAACTCTGACCCCCATTAAACAATAATTTCTCTATTCCATCTCCTACAATCCCTGGAAACCATCACTGAATATTCTGTCTCTAAGACCTTTTATCATATTTTCCATAGAAACTGCTCTATTTTACACACCCACCAGCAGTGTACAAAGTTCTCTCAATTTTCTTTCAAGGTTTTGCTAAATTGTCCCAGCTGGACTTGAATTTGTCTTTCTCTGCCTTGGCCCCCCAGTGTGCTAGAATTACAGGCATCCACCACCATGCCTAGCCTCTCAACTTTCATGCAAATAGTATTATTTTGTCACTTTGCTGTTCATGAAATGTTATGAATTAACACTATCAGTAGCATCCTACTGAAGTATAATTTGTCTCCAAAGAGAACTTCCAAACACAGGGATCTCTGCCAGCCTTGTTCATTACTGAATTCCCAGCACCATGGAACTGTGACTATACACAGTAGTCATTCCAGTATGAGATGGATTATAACAGTACACAAAGCAGAGGTTTTTCTTACACACACACACACACACACACAATCTAGGTATAAGACATACTGGTGTCTTGTTTTCTGAAATTTAGATAGCTTTTTTGCTACATCTTCATACTTTTAGTGAATCCTTAAAAATAGGTTCCAATACTTTCCATTATCAACAGTAAAGAAACAGGATGGTTAAGGGAAAAATAATTTCCATTGGCACTTTAACAAGCCTTCATCTCAAATAATTTTAAAGTCAAGATGGTATTCATAGCCAGACATGGTGATAAATGTCTATAATCACAGCACCTGGGTGGCTGAGGCAGTAAAATCACTGTTACTTTAAGGCCAGTTTGGGCTACACAGTAACTTTAAGACCAGCCTGAGCTACACAGCAAGAACCTGTCTCAAAAAAAAAATGTTTTTTGAGAAAACCTTTTTTACCAAGATAGTGCAGAAGGCAAAGAGGGAAGCCCCTGCCCCTCCCAAAGCTGAAGCCAAAGCAAAAACTTTGAAGGCCAAGAAGGTCATGCTGAAAGGCATCCACAGCCACAAAAAGATACTAACGTCACCTACCTTCCACTATTCCAAGACACTGTGGTTCTGGAAGCAACCCAAATACCCTCAGAAGAGAATCCCCATGAGAAACAAGCTTGACCACTATGCCATGATCAAGCTCCCCCTGGCCATGGAGTCAGCCACGAAAAAGATTGAGGAACAACACACTCATGTTCATTGTGGATGTCAAAATAAATAAGCACCAGATCAAACAAATTGTGAAGAAGCTCTGTGACATAGATGTGGCTAAGGTTAACACCCTAATGAGGCCTAATGGAGAGAGGGCATATGTGTTCAACTGGCTCCCAACTATGACGCATTAAATGTTACCAACAAAATTGGGGTCATCTAAACTGAGTCCAGCTGGCTAATCCTAAATACATACTTTTTTTTTTCTCCATTAAAAAATAAAAACTTTTTGATGGTTCTGTACCCATACAAACAGTCTGCTGGGTCGTTATGGCAGCAAACCAGCCTGGCCTCAGGATCCTAAACAACATGCCACTCCAAGGCTAACTTCCATCTTTTTCCCTCTGGTTTCTCTCAAACTTCCTCTTCTTTCATGTTCATCTAACCTCTCCCAATCAACACTGGTTATGATATCTTACTGCCCATACAAATTTCATCTCCAGCCCAGTCCAATAAATTCTTTGCCAACCTGTCTCCTCCCCAAGGGACCTTGCTTCTCTTCGACAGTCCTTCTGTGCCAAGCTACAAATGATTTGTTTTTTCTCTGCCTCTCTTCCATGTCAAAGAAAGGAACCTTACACTTGTCATATGCTTGGCCTTAACCCCCAGCAACTTGGAAAAGTGATGGTCAAGGCAGAGCCAAGTCCTTAGTGTAATCCTCCCTGTATATTTTCTTTCAGTCTCCTCCAAGGGCACAATTTTATCTACTTTTCCAAATACCTCAGTTGATTCAGTATTACCCTCAAAAGATGAACACTGTTCCTTAGACCAGAAAAGCAAGATCCTGTGGCCCAATGCTTAGAGAAGACCACTCCAGATGTCTTTCCAACCCACTATGAGAAAACTCTCCTCAGAGTCTCAGAGTAGCACAGCCAAACATGTGTGGTCACTAGGAGCTCTTCGTGTCCTCTTAACAAGGCTTATGAGACACATGAGGGAAGAAAAAGACAGCAACATATTCTTCTTGCCTAATGAAATAAACGAGACACACATGTGCAAATATTGTATATTCTCCTTAGTATAGGAAGTCAAAAGAAGAAATACAAATAGAAATATACAACAACAACTAAAAAGAATGTAGTCAGATAGGGAAAACTAAACAGCATATGCTGAGGGTAGTAATCAGCTTTTCTTCTGGATGGTTAACAACCTAAGTTCACATATCAAAAACTGGAGAAATAGAAGAGCTGCAAGATCAGCCAACATTTTGGCCCTACCCCTTCAAGGTCAGCGAAGACTCAGGACATAGGTGAACCTGTACTGTAACATCACGAAACTCAGTTGTGCCCCAAATTTTCTGATCAAGGAGATTATGGAGCCACAGAGGAAAGAGACTGATGATCTATAGTGCCTGGGAAGAGTCACATGGAGAAAAAACTTTCCCTCAGGCTCTCACAGAGAGCAAATTGGTCAAGCATTGGCCGTGACTCATCCACATGGCTGACACAGGCAAAAGATCTACAGAGTAAGGTACAGGATTACAAGATAAACCCTGAGGGGACTTCACTGAACTCATCAGATACAAAAGCTACATTTTTTGTTATATAGGTCTTGCTCTATCTTGGTCTTAACCATCCAGAAGAAAAGTATAGAAATGAGATATATAACGCAGGGCCATGATAAATAGAGCTGGTAAGTGGCTATAGTCAACAACTTCTTCAGATAACTCACTATTATTGTGGAATGCTGGACTGTGTTGGATTGTGTTGCCTAGTTCAGGCACCTAAAAAGGTTTAATGACAATGGAGTGCCCATCTTTGACAGGTCTAGACAAAAAAGGGGGGATACAAAGGAAGAACCATGATGTGTTTGTATGAACAGTACAGTTAGGATAAATATGCAGTGGTTTTGCATAATTCTATGAGAAGCAAGATTTGCACTAATAGTGGTCGGACAAGAAATTGTGTCGGCTTCTAGTACTACGGACAACCACTAGGAAGATAACAAGGTAGAAAGTATTAATTATTGAATCTGTGCTATAATTCAGATATAAAAAAATAAGATAAATATACAGCTACACTCTCTTAATTCACTAATTAGAGACACCTGCCATAATAAGTGTCTGTAAGTATAATATCATGTATGCACCTTGTACGATACCAAAACATTATGAAAACAGTTTGCAATGTATTAATTTATCAAATCTGTCCTGTCAATTTGTCTTGAAACTGTCTCATTGCTATTTGTTTTTCAATAAAGAAAAAAGAAAGTAATTGAAACTTTGAGGAAACACATTTTGATTGATTCAAAGTTTATGAAGCATTTTATTAATTACAAATTAAGTTTTTTTAAAAGATTAACCCTAGAGTCCTTGATGGGAACTGGCACTTCACAGGGTCACACCCCACTTGGCACGAGAGCCCACAGCATAAAGATAGTCCATGAACATTCATGAACAGATTAGTCCACCCTCACCAAACCATATAAAAAATTTTAAAAGTTAACAAACAAGAATTATCCCCTTCTAATCTTACATGAAGGACACCAGGAGATTGATAACACTTCTCCCAATCAGATAAAGTCATCACTTACAATAAAAACTGATTTATATTTCCTATTACTAGCCATTCTCTTTGTGAAGGCTGTGCTTCTTCAACAACACAGGCAAGGGACCTCTATTCACTTTGCCAGAGTGAGAATCACCTTATCTTGATTTTGACTGTTAAACATAAAGAGAAAGGTTCTTGTACACAATGATAAAATTAGGATCAAATACACTTAATACAAATATAAAGCCCCAGTTATTTTGCACATGGATAAAATGGACTGGGATATCCTTCCTTCTTGGAGGAGAAATGTCTCTATTTCTGCTCCAGTACATTCCAAAGGTACTGGGAAGACTTGGCCTGCCAAATCCCAATATGGAGCAACTGAGACAACAAAAAAAACCCACATGAGCAGGGGCAGAAGATTCTTGATTATTCCTTCAGCTCTAATGAGCCAAGAACAGGAGATGCTCCAACAGCTTAAGGAGCACTCAAGACTCTATTGAGGTACATAGAATTTTCCCCAACACAAAGGAGCACAAAAAGGGTGAGCTGAAAAAGTATCTTTCAACCTTTAAAAATTCTCAAAGTTAACTAAACAAATCTACAAATTGAAGAAGCTAAATAATTTCAGACAGTATAAACCCATATATTTATATCCAGACACATCATAAATATACTTCTAAAGGAGAAACTGAAATCAGCCAGAGAAAATAATGTACTACTCAGAAGAAAAATCAACCAGAATTTCAGTAGATTTCTCATGTAAAAACAATCATGGTCAGAGGAAGTAGCACAACATTTTTCAAGTAAACAAAAGAACCGTCACCTTTTAATGCTATACCTGGGAAAATTATCCTTTGGCAGAAAAGGAGAAATCGAGACATTCTAAAATGAAGGAAAATAATAAACCTTGACCTAACCATTACTGTTTAGACCAAAACTAACTCAAAGTAGACCATATAGCCGGGCGTGGTGGCGCATGCCTGTAATCCCAGCACTAGGGAGGCTGAGGCAGGAGGATTGTTGTGAGTTCGAGACCAGCATAAGCTACAAAGTGAGCTTAAGGCCAGCCTGAACTGCACAGTGAGACCCTGTCTCAAAAAGACAAAAAATAAATAAAAATAAAACAAGGAATAAAGGTTTCTTAAACTTTAAAAAAAAAAAAAAGTAGACCATATGTTCAAATGTACAACTATAAAATTTGCATAGGAAAATCTTTAAAAGCCAGGCAAGAGGGCCAGGGAGATGACTCAGTAGAATAAGCGCTTCCCTGGCAAGCGCAAGGGTCTGAGTTCAATCCCTGGCTTTGCCAAAAATAAAAATTAAAATTAAAAAAAAAAAAAGCCAGCCAAAGAGTTCCTAGACATGAGATCACAAACTAAGATCACAAGGGAGGACTGAAGATAGCTCAGTGGTCTAAACAAGTTCAATCCCCAGTACTACATGCTGTGTGGGTCCCAGAATACAGAGAAGGCAATGCTGGGCCCCAAAACCCAGCACTGGGGAGGCTGAGACAAGAGAATCACTATGAGTACAAACTGCGTAGCAAGATCTTGTATCAAAAGAAAATTTAAAAAAAGAATATCCAAGGCAAGTGTGAAAAAGCTGGACAATGGGCCTCATCAAAATTAACTTTTAGCCGGGCGTGGTGGCGCAGGCCTGTAATCCCAGCACTTGGGAGGCTGAGGCAGGAGGATTGTTGTGAGTTCGAGACCAGTCTGAGCGACAAAGTGAGCTTAAGGCCAGCTTGAGCTGCATAGTGAGACCCTGTCTCAAAAAGACAAAAAAAAAAAAAAAAAAAAAAAAAAAAATTAACTTTTGCTTTACAAAGTTTTTGTTTTGTTTTGTTTTGTTTTGTTTTTGGCAGAACCGGGGATTGAACTCAGGCCCTTGCGCTTGCCAGGCAAGCACTTATTCTACTGAGCTATCTCCCCAGGCCCTTCTCTAAAAAGTTTTAAGCAGTAAAAAGATACACTACAAACTAGAACAAAGTATTTGCAACCACACATCTGATAAAAGTCGTAGCTTTACAAAGGATTACTTAACAATAAAAGAACAACTGATGTCTCAGGAGACAGTTCAGAGGTCTAGGATCTGGGCTTGATCCCGGTAACACATGCTGTGCCAGCCCCTGAAATTGGATGTGGTGGCACATGCCTAATCCCAGTGTTAGGGAGATTGAGACAGGAGGATTACTATGAGTCTAAGTTGCGTAGCAAGCCCCTGCACAAAAAAGGAATATTTTTTTTTAAAGGAAACAATTCAAACAAAATAGGAAAAATACATGAAACTTTTACCAAAGCAAATATACAACTAAGCATGAGAAGAAGTTCAACATCAATAATTCACAAACTAAGACCACAATTACCATAAAGCTACCAGAATAGCCAAATCAATCAATCTATCTATCTATCTATCTATTTATTTTCAGTACTAGGGATTGAGTCTAGGGCCTTACCACTGAGCTACAATCCCCAGCCATTTTTTGAGGTAAGGTTTTGCTGAGTTGCCCAGGCTAGGCTTGAACTTATGATCCTCCTGTTCTATGCCACTATTTCTGACTGAGAACTTAAAATACTGACAATATCAAAGACTAGCACAGACGCAAAGAATCAAGATCTTGCATATATTGCTGATAAAAGACATAAAAATGGCACAGTCCTCTGGAAAATAAGTTGGCATTTTCTTAAAATATATACTTACCATATGAACCAGTATTTCTACTGCTGGCTATTTATCCCAAAGAACTTGAAATTTATGTCCACACAAAAACCTTATACAAATCATAGCAGCTTTGCCTGAGAGTCCAAAGACCGGAAACAACCAAAGCATGGATGGGTAAATTGTGAAACATGATACCATAAAATATTATTTAAAAATGAATTATTCATACATGCAACAATGTGGATGGATTAAGAACACTGTGCTGAGTTTTTGTAAGCCAATTTCAAAAGGTTACATACTGTATGATTCCATTTATATAACTGCTAGGTTCTTTCCTCTGGCGCAAATGAGAAGTGGGTCAGTGCAGGAGGGCTGCCCAAGAGAACCAAGAACCCTCCGAGGAGAAGGAAAGGAGACAAAGAATTTATCTGATTGGTTTGGTGGTGGAGTTTGTATGAGTGGCACAGGATCCTAACAGGTGCTGATTGGGGAAGGCTTGGTGACAAGAAAAAGAAAAAAGGAAGTTGAGGTTAACCTATGGGGAGAAGACAGAAGTTAGTCTAAGGCAAATTATTGCTTTAGGATCCCCATGCCATGCTGAATCGCCATCATGATCACCTGATTATATAGATGGAAAATAGATTAGTCAGGAACAGAACCTAAGTAACATAAAGAAGACAGAGATCTCAGTAGTAAAGAAACAGTTCTGTATGTTGATAACAAGAGCAATTATATAAATCTACACATGTTGTAAAGTGCTACAAAACTATACATATTGGGGTGACAGATCTTTGCAGGAGAGAAGGGGATCTGGGAATGGTGGGAGAGGAGACAGAAAGAAAGGGGCCAGAAGGGAAAGAGGAAACAGAAATGACTACTAGTCTATGCACGTGTGTACCAACTCCCCATGATGAATGTTTTATGTATCACAAACACGTATCAATAAAAATACAAGAGAACTTGGGTTCGACAGAATGGCTCCCACAGAGAAGGGTGGCAAGAAGAAGAAGGGCCATTCTGCCATCAACCAGGTGGTAACCTGAGAATACACAATCAACATTCACAAGTGCATCCACAGAGTGGGCTTCAAGAAGCACGCCCCTCAGGCACTTAAGTGGAAGTTTGCCACAAAGTAATTGGGGACTCCAGATGTGCACAACATCAACAAAGCTGTCTGTGCCAAAGAATAAGGAATGTTCCATATTGTATCTGGGTACAGTCATCCAGGAAACAGAATGAGAAGGAAGATTCACCAAACAATCTGTATACCTCGATAACCTATGTCCCTGTTACCATGTTAAAAAAAATCTCCAGACAGTGAATGAGGATGAGAACTAGCTTGGAAACAAAGTTCCAGAATTGCCAAAAAAAAAAAAAAAAAAAAAAAACAACTATTCACATACCAATTTCAGTTTCCTAATTTTAGTATTTCATTACAGCTACATAAAATATGACATTGTATTACACTTATATAAAATGAAACCAATATAAGAAATGTGGCTGAAGAGATAGACTGGTGGTCTATATGCCTGCCTAGCAAGCACAAGGACCTAGGTTTGATCCCCGGTGCTGACCACCAAAACCAGGTGTGGCAGCACACACCTGTAATCCCAGCACTGGATGAGATAGGATTAATACAAGTCCAAGCTGCATAGCAGGAACCTGTACCAAATAAATATATAAATAAGATTTTTTTAAAAAAAAGAAAGAAATGGATGACAGACTACCACTCAGTACCAACTTCACAGTTGTCAGGGACTGTAATTAGTTCAAAATAAAAAGTTAAACCAACCGACTAATCAGTCAATAAACAAAACCCTTTAACATTGTAGGGAAAACCCTACTTTTTTTCTATACCTTCCTGATCAGACAGTAGGTCTAAACTCCTTGACTTCCAGTCATGTAAATCCTGAGAAAGTCCAGGGAAAACTAACAAGGAGGGATGAGGGAGAGGGTTATGTTGTAGTCAGGGTTTGCAAGGGTAACAATATAGTACACATAATTTACAGGATTATTTTTATAATAGTCACCCAAAGAATGAAACACAAAAGAGTTTGGAAGCTCTATCCACCACTAAAGACCCAAAGAATCCACCTTAAGGCCTGGATCCCACAGTAATGTCTAATGTGAGTCCAGCTGAAGACCTAAAGCCCACAGTAATGCTTCCCCACAAGTCCAACTGGAGGCCTACAGCCCACAATGCCTCATGAAAGCCTTTTTCAAGGATCTGCACTGGGAAGGCCCAAAGGTCAGTGGTGGATACTAGGTAGTCTATACCACCAGAATGAAGGATCAATGGCAGAAGGCTGAGGGATCTTCCCTGCAGTCAGGAAGTGATGCTTAAAGTAAGGATCAGAGCTCCCCAGAAAAGAACTGCAGCCACCTCAGAGCAAGGTCTCTAGCACCTGAGATGATGAGAAAAGCTGAATTCATATCAGGAACGCCAGAACAAGCCTCTCCAGCAGAATCAACAGCACTCTTCCTCTCCAGTTTTTTTTTTTTTTTTTTTTTTTTTTTTTTTTTAATGCTGTTAGCAACAATTCTCAGGTGAGCCTCACCACCCAACATCACTCCGGTTCATCTGGGTGTTACAAGGTGACCACCTGTTGTCAATCTACCAAGGACACACAGCTCAAGGGCAAAGAAATGAGGTCTCTCCTACCAGAGGGCTCATCACAGCTTGTAACTGGGAGGTATTCAAGTGCTAATGAAGCACCAGCTGGCCTTTCAAAGGAGAAATGTCAAGGTGGATTATTACTGAATGGGCATCCTGCTATATTCATTCAAAAATGTGGCACCAAATGAGAATGTCGTGATCTACATTACCACTGTCTTTATCTCCCCAAAGCAAATATCTTGCTTTTCTCAGTCATATCCCTGCGTTAGGGCTGATACCTACAGAGCAAGGAGTCATTAAAATTTTAACAACTATGAAAGAATCTCAAATGTTATTGTAGATGCTGAATCTTACACTGAACCAATTTATTATGTATTACCAAAATTCATTATAGTGCAATGTCCCAAATTTCTGTAAGATTGTTAACTTTTATTTGGTTACATAGCTAATGAGACAAAGAACATTCTAAAAAGTAGTTCCAAAACTCATTCGGCTCAGCCTGCTTGTAAGAATCAACCAATCAACAATGAATAAATTTAAAGTTAACACCTGTTTATAGCTTTTACTGATGGTCAAGTAATTTTCTCCATTTAGAGTAAGCAAAAGTCAAGGTCATTTCAATTCTTCATTAAATGGATTTTGGGTACTTATACCCAAATTAATTCTCCAGAATTATAAGGAGAAAAGGTGTGTAACTCCAGCAGTCAATTTTTACTGATTTACAACTCTACTCATGAGTTTATTTTTCAACTTCACAAAGAGCAAAGTACATGCTTACACTGAAAAAAACAAATGAGAATCAAAAGAAAATATAGCTACATCACAGAGATAACCATGAATAACATTTCATATTCTGTTTTTCCAACATACTGACATATACACACATACAGAGATACTACTACTACTACTACCACCACCACCAGTAGTAGTAGTATTAGTTGTGGGGGAAAAAAACACTGATATTAGGATGATACTAATGATGTAGACTTTCATAGTGTAAGCAGTTCAGAAATCAAATTGCCCTAGTATAGCATGTTCTATTCTTTTTCTTTCCACCTTTACTTATTTTTATTTATTTATTTATTTATTTTTTGTTGGTGGAACTGGGGATTGAACTCAGGCTGAACTACATAGCAAAAGACTGACTCAAAAAGAAAAAATTTAAGTTTCTAGCATAGTGGCATATACCCATAATCTCAACTAACTGAATAAAATATCTAATATTAATAAAATAAAAAAACACAATAAAAATTATCACACTTCAACAAAATGTGTACACATTCATTATCACATATCCAATAATTGTAGAAAGTGCTCTAGATACAAAGATCAAATTGTGGGATAAACACTGAATATAGCATAGGTTGTTTAGAAGTTTGCAAAAACTCAAAACTGAAGAAAATCTACTCTGAAAACAGTTTTCCCTGTTTATTTGGATTTTTTGAGACAAGGTCTTACTATATAGCTTAAACAGGCTTTGAACACACTATGTAAACCATGCTGACCTTCAATTCACAGAAATCCTCCTTCCTCAGTCTCTCTAATGCTAGGATAACAGGCATGCGCCACTACCCATCTAAATTTTTTTCTGTTTTTTCAGACAGGGTCTCATTATATAGTTAGGTTGGTCCTGAATTCACTACATAGCCCATGATGACCTTGAACTTACAGTAATCCTCCTGCCTCTACCTCTGAAGTGACAGGATTACCTGTGTGCCACTACACCCAGCCTGTTTTGCTTTTGCTTTTTAGGGAAAAAAATCTTTAAACAAAGAAAAAAAAAAAATTCTAGAGCCACCCTGATAGTTCAGCGGACTAAAGTGCCTACTTAGGCAAAGCGCAGCAGCCAGGTTTTAATCCCCAAAGTGCCCTGCCAGCCATGCTGAGACTTCGGACTGAGACTGGGCGTGGTGGCATGCACCTAAAATCCCAGTACTTGGGATCATTAGAGTCCAATCAACTTAGTGAGATCCTGTAGACCCTGCCCTAAATGAAAAAAAAAAAAAAAAAATTGCTGGGTGCAGAAGCTCATATCTATAACCTTAGCTATGTGGAAAGCTAAGGCAGGAGGGTCTCAAAAAGAAGTAAACCCTGGCAATTTAGTGAGACTATCAAAGTAAAAAATTTTTAAAGGGCTGGGACTACAGCTCAGTGGAAGCATAACTGCCTAGCATGCATGAGGCCCAAGGTCCAATAACCAGCATTAAAAAAAAAACTGAAATGTCCATTATTAGGTAGCCCATAACATAACCTGAGCCCTTTATTTAACAAACCCTACATCAAGTGGTGCTGAGGAAATCAGACAGTAGAGAACACCTGGAATCCCAGCACTCTGGAAAGGGAGGAGGTGAAGAGGAGAGAGAAAAGAAAAGAGGGAGGGAAGGGAACAAGCAACTCATTTGTAATTGGCTCCCTTTAAATAGAAAACTCTGAGCAGTCCCTCATAAAGATCAAGAAATCCTCCCACACCTATCACCAGCCACACTCACAAACAATATCCTTCACTAAACTCACTAAAAACGTAACATCTATTATGAAGAGATATTCTTCATTCCTGGCCAGGAAGCCAGAACCACAACTCCCTCTTCAGCAGACTGGACACAGCTGCAGAACATCTGGCATTCTATTTCCCATTCACAAACATCTGAAAGGTAGAACATTTGAGGAATTTAATGTTTAGATGGGGGACGGGTGGGAGAGTGCTATTTTAGGACACAGCAGGCAAATCAGGGAGCAGTTATCCGGTTTTTATCTTACGGCTCAGGAAAGAAGATGAAGTTGGCAGTCTGGGCTGAAAAATCACAGGCGTGCAGGGTGGGGGTTTCTCCAGCCACTCTACAGCAAGGCCCCATGAACCTTCCAGTGATCTACCAAAATTTCATCCCACAACTTTTGTAATGCAATTACAAACACTGCCACTTCATCAATATCTCAAAGGATACCAATACAACTCAAAGTTGTAAGAACTTGAAGGTTTTTATACAGCAGAAATTAGAAAAGAAACTGTGGTAATTTTAGTTCTAGAGACCTGTTTGAGAGGGTAGGACTGGTACATGGGTGTGTATGCCCTGTCCTCTAAATGCATGAAATGAGGGGTGTTTTAATAAATAAATCATTAACAGCCCAGAAATGTTAAAATAGCTACCAAAAAAAAAAAAAAAGTAGAAGGAAAGTAAGCAAGGAGACAACAGATTGAAGAAAAATATCAAATTCAACACTGCTGTCAAAATGAGTGGTTTAGACTTCTAAATCTCAAGCCAGTGGATATAGTATGTACAAATGGTTTTCTTAAAAGTGAAATAGTACAGAATGGCTCATAATGAAAAACATAAGACCATCTCATTACATGGAAAAAAATGTCATTTGATAAACTTCAACAATCTTTACTAACTGAAATAAAAAAATTTTGGGCTGGGGATGTGCTAGAGTACTTGCCAAAGCATGCAAGAGGCCCACTGTTTAATCCCTGACCCCATGAAAAAAAAGGAAATTCTGTAAACTAAAAATAGGATTTCTAAACCTAAGCAAAGGAACTAGGCCAGATCCTATAGCAAAAAATTAACTTGGAAACATTCTCACTAAAAACGGAACCAAAATGCAGGCTTTCCTTGCTGCTCCTCAACACAATAATTTTGAGGCAGCTACCAAGGCTAGAGGACTTTAATTGGAGGACATCAGTTAGCAAAGCAAAGAGAAGCATTCACATCAATTATGTTTTCAATAATTAGCAAATCTGTACACTTCCAACAAAATGAGCTGTCAAATTCTTTGTATATTTTCCAAGCCAACAATATCTCATAAATATCTTTTATTAAAAATGTTTCTGAAAATGTTTTTTATGGTTCCTAAAAGAGCCTCCATGGCAATGTGAAGAAGTAACCTTGACAAACCACAGCTGAAATAGGGTATAAAACTGCTACTGCTAACTTTCCAGAAAGTATGGTTGTCTGTTCTTTACATGTGCCTGTGTTTAAGTATAAAAATGTGCTAGTTGCTTTCAAAATTTGAAAACAGAACTACCTATTTGCTCAGGTTTGTTCTGACTGAGATTTTCTTATTTTAAAACTTATTTAAGGCCCAGAGAGCTAGCTCAGTGGCTTAAGTGCCTATCTGGTAAATGCAAGGTTCTGAATTCAATCCTTGGCATAAACACACACACACACACACACACACACACACACCCACACACCTTAATAAACGTACAAATTTGAAGTTTTCCTTTATTTTATATTCTTAAGTGTTTAACTCTGAACCCAAGGGTCACAGAAGAATGGTCTAGGAATTATTTTCTATTTTCTTTTCTTCTACAACCACCTACCTCTCCTGTGATTGGATTGAACCCAGCACCTTATAGATGATAGCAAATGCTGCACATCTGAGCTACATCCCCAGCCCAGAAATGATTCCCTCTCATTTTCTCAAACTACTGATGATTCCCTTTCAGTTTCAAAGAGGCAAATCAAAGAAAACAGATCACATTAAATACAACATTCATGAAAGAAAAACATTGGGTGAGAGACATTTTCCATACATTTGTTTTACAACTCATGCTTTTCCATATATGTGACACCAAAGAAACACTTACCATACCCCCTACCCAGGGCTCTGATCAAAATACTCAACTCCAAATGTGCCATCTTTGTGGGGGAGGGGAAAGAATGGAAAGAAGGCTTTGTAAGACAAGAATCAAGTTCTCAAATTGTGTGGGAGGGCAGGACTCAGGGGTCAGGCCACACTTAGAAAGCCAGGCTGAGAGCAAAGAAATTCCCCCCACATGACCTTATAAATTAAAAACGAACACATTTGAAGCAAGTAGTGGAGGCAAAAGAACTTATCTGCATCCAAACCATGTTCAACTTTAACATTTAGCTTCTGAAGATCTGGGCTGCTTCCCCTCTGAACAGTGTCCTCCCACACTTTCTATCAATCCCTCCCAGAATCCAGATCCACAAAAGGATTCACTCATACTTTAAGAACACTATCATATTTTGCCCTTTTTTTATATATAGAAGACTTATTCTTTTCACTGTCTTCTCCTCTAGTGGGAAGAAGTTTCTAATTGTTAGACATTTTATTCATAATTAGTTAATTACTTAGGATGTAATAGCAAATAAAGCATAAGGCACTTTGCCATGGCTGTACAAGACCATTCAGAAAGTTCCTAATACACATACAAACAGGATAGAGACAGCCACTGTAGAAACGTACAGGAACAAATTGCACATTCTCTGAGCACAGAACAACAGATGTTTAACAGCTGCCAGAGACAGAATAAAACAGTAGAACACAAGGTGAAACTTTGAATTAGCCAAGTGTAGAGGAAAATCCAAAGAGAAAATAGGTAATTATCAAAGTTTTCTATGGAAGAAGGGTGCCCCGCTGACTTGCTTCTCTTGACTTCTACTCATCTATAGTCAAAGAAAGGAAGGTAGTTATACCTTAATTTTAAGTATATAAAAAAATGAAAAAGCATTTCTGCTCCTAGTTTGAAATAGTGGGGGGGTTTTGTTTTTTTCTTCTGTTTTTTTTGGGGGGGGTGTTGGCGGAACTGGGGATTGAACTCAGGACCTTGCACATGTCAGGCAAGAGCTTATTCTACTGAGCCATCTCCCCAGCCAAAACAGTGTTTCTTTAGCCTTATAAAGAAACTATATCTTGCCACTTTTAGTTGTGCTTATTTTAGTGTAAGAGACAGGGAACAGACAGGGCTTGCTTGCCAAAGGTTACCCCCAGCAACCATAGGTCCATAGCTCAACTACACCCTCTGAAGCCTCATTCAGGTTAATCTGATTAAACCTTGATTCTTTTACTTGGTTACTGAGCTTTAAAGGGCTGTGGTGAGAATTACAAAGAAGCTCCTAGTCTGAATGAAAAGACATACTTACCACTAGGATTGTTACTATTATTGTTATTAATCACTATTAATATCCTTCAGCTGGAAACAAGTTTCTTGCAAAGCCTCACACACCTAAAGTTAAAATACGTACTGTGCTGTTCTCTGGGGGAAAAGGAAGAACTTTATTTTATTTTTTGGTGGTCTCCCATCCAAGTACTAACCAGGCCCGACCCTGCTTAGCTTCCGAGACCAGACGAGATCGGGCGCGTTCAGGGTGGTATACCGGGGATTGAACTCAGGCCCTTATGCTTGCCAAGGAAGCACTTATTCCACTGAGCCATCTCCCCGGCCCCAAGGGAGAACTTCAAGTGAATGGAAAACATTAAGCTACTAAAGCAAGCCACAAACAAAAAACTAGTCAAAAATAAAAACTAAGGATCCTAATTTGGATTCTAAGTTTATCAGTAACCAGACTTAAAATCCTATTTCAGTCTTGGGTGACTGAAATGACAAGAATGTCCATCACGGTAGAATTCACATGACAAAAAGTGTACCTAAGTGTATCCCTAGTATACACCTAAGTGTACACAATAGCAGACACAGCATGACTTTATACTATAAAATATGCCAGCACCATGCAATGACAACAGACTTCTACCAACACAACAGGAAATTTACATAGTATTTAAACAAAAGAACTGGATATTATACTTTCAACAAGTACATAAGATTCGAATCATATTTTCAAAAAGACTACATTCATTCACAGAAAAGTCATACAAACCAAAAACATGCTCATGGTAGAATTATAGGTAGCTATTTTCTTCTTTGTAATTAAAATTCCTTAGGAACTTGCACTTTTTTTTTTTTGCAGTACCAGGGATTGAACTCAGGACCCTGTGCTTGTCAAACAAGTGCTTATTCTACTGAGCTATCTCTCAGGGTCTCTGGAACTTGCACTTTTCCAATCAGAAAAAGATCCGCAGTATTACCTCTATCTTGAAATGAAGAAAGATTTTATGCATACCAAGTAACCTAAACATACCCTAAAGTTCCACATAGAGCTGTTTTCACAGCATTCTCACCAGTAGTTTTGTTGTTGTTTTGTTTTGTTTTCACTTTCCCCCCAGTGCCCTGACTTGCTGACTCCCTAGAGTCCTGCAAGCCTTTTCCCCATCCCCTGCACCAACTTATGCTTTACACATACTTCATCAGATGCTATGAAACATTGTTCACTGCTGCCTGCAGTAGAAACAACACAAAGGGGAGAAAGTATGGGTTTCTGCCCTCCTTACACTGTCTAGGTGGGAGAGATGCCATTTAATACTCAAACATATTAATTCAAAGTGCTGATAAATTCTAAGTGGAAAAAGGGAAATGAGTAGGAGTTAGCCAAATAAAAAGTGGTACTTCTTGGCAAGGGTAGTACAATGAACATGAAGACTCAAGAGGTTATCTCAACTACAAGAAAAAATCCAGTTATACATTTCAGAGCCTACAGCCAGCCTTAGAAAAACTCAACACAACAAGAGGGCACAAGGCTATTTGGCATCTTCATTTCCCATCCTCCAATTACACTTTTCCCAATTGTTATTCCCCTACTCCTGCAAGACCACAAAGAGCAATAAACACTGGGCCACCAAGTTGGAACACCTGCCATCATAGAAAGAAAAGACTCATGCCTTGGCTCTACCTGAGCCCAACTGTCATGAATTTTCTTGACCACATGCTATGCTAAAGGCTCTGATCAAAATGAACACAATAAATAGGCAAGTTGAAATCATTTTACCAGTGACAGCAGCAGCCAGGACCCACTGGTGGTAATTTCAACAATCACAGGATAACTTAATTCATGTGGTCTGGCTGTGGCTATGTCTCCAACTGCCACTTCCCTTGTCCATGGTCAATTTTCTGGGAATGGCTCTCTAGACTTCCTGTAGCTTCTATAACTTTTCCCACATTCTTCCAACGACTTTCTCATACATTAAATTAGCCAGAATCATCTTCTGGATTTACAACCAAGAATCCTGACAGATACTTACATGTTTTTGGGTACCTGCCTATCATGATGCTCTTTGGCATACTTGACACCCCAGCTCCTACATCTTTATAACCCTCAACTACTCTAGTCAGTAGAAACCACTCTGCCACCACTTCTATTCTCTCACTTCTGAAATTCATGTAGCTCAGATATCCTAAGATTCTTCTTTCTTCCCAAGCTCAAATACTACTACATAAATCGCATGCCTCAGCCATCTCCTTTATTGTCAACTTTCTCTTGCTTACTTCACTCTTGCTTCTTCAATGCTTTCACAACTTCGTCTCTCACCTGAATACTGATGCCACTAGTATATGTTATGGTTTGTGCTTGAATGCCCCCTCCCCAAGCCTCTTGCAGTCATGGGTAGCAGGCCTTTTCAGAGGAAGCTAAATTGTGACTCATTGAGGTCCAACATTGGGAATAAGGGTGTGAGTGCTACACCCACCTGCATACAATAAAAAGGACAGAAAGGGCTTTGTCTGTCTATTCTCTTCTTGCTTTTATTTTCTTCTGCCCACCACAAATTTCTCTCCTCTGTGGAGCCAACCTGTCTTAGAGCCAGCCAATCATGGAATGAAATCTTTGCACACTGTGAGCTAAGTAAATCTTTCCTTCTTCAACTTATGGGTATTGGGTATTTTGTCTCAATAATACAAAAAGCAACTAAGACAGAATTTGGTATCAGAAAAATGGAGTCATTGCTTTGGCCATACCTGGCCACATGGTTCAGGAGCCCTTGGGACTGGCTTGGGTGAGTAGTTTGGAAAAACTCAAGAGGCCAGCTAGAAAAGTACAGCTGGGGGCCAGCCAGACAGCTCAGTGGACTAAAGTGCCTGCTTAGGCAGACACAGAGACCGGGTTTCAATCCCCAGCATGCCATGCCGGCGCTGAGACAGTGACTGAGACTGGGAATGGTGGTGCAAGCCTGTAACCCCAGTGGTTGGGAGGCTAAAAACAGGAAGATCACTACAAGTCCAATCTGTGTAGTGAGACCCTGTAGAACCTGTACTAAATACATTTTTTAAAAAAATTTTTTTTTAAAGTACAGCTGGAACACCTTAAGCTGCACTGCATGGGAGATTTTGGTCAGAGCTCAGAAGACCAGAAGGCTGACAGAAATCCTGAAGGTAAAGAATCAGGTTCTATGGGGAACTACCCACTCGGGACCCCTCTGTCCCTCTCTCAGACAGGAGCTTTCTTTCCCTCAATAAATCTATTCTGCTCATAAAAATAAATAAATAAACAAACAAACAAACAAACATCAGGTTCTGGAGGTTACTGCTGAGAAGAAGGATTACATTGGTTGTCAGACTCCAGATGATTTTTGTTATGGCAGAGAGAAAGTTTCATTGTGCTCACTTCCCTCTAATGCTGAAGCAATGGCAGGACTATTGCAGGCCTTTAGCCAGATTTATGTTGTCAATCAAGAGCAAAGAGCCCAACAAAACTTTGTCAATTTGGCTAGGAAGGAAGCTTCAGTAAAACCATGGACTGCAAAGATGGAGCAGAGGAGATCTTACTGCTGAGAAGGAAAGAAGGGATGAAAAATAATGATTGAAGGGCATCAAAAAAGCAGCAAGGCTCCACCTTTTGCAGCCTCAAAATTGCAGAAGTAAAAGACATTACTTCAAGAAAAAGCCACAAAGGACCATGTTCCAAAATGGCAGCAGTATAGAGAAACTGGAATGCCCAAGGACTTGACTCCTACAGCCTAGAGAGAGGGAAACAGGACTACTATTCCAGGTTGCAGCAAATCCCTGGCATTATCCATGTGGCATTGCTTTTAGGTTCATGCAGAATGGAACAGCTGTGGATTTAGGAAGCTTCTACCAAGATTTCAGAAGGCCTAGGAGGTTAGGCATTGTGCTCCTGAGAGGGAAGTACATGAAGCTCTACAAATTGTTTCTCCTATTCAAACTGTCTACCATGTTGGACAACCTTTAGCTTGGACCTACAGCTAAAAGATCACCAAATGCTATCAGTTCTACCTTTATAACACAACACTACTGTTTTAATATAGTAAACCTGTCTCTTCACCTACAGTTCCAGCTAGCTTCTACCTGTTTCAAGATGTTATTACTATTCTAACACTTAAACCTTAGTCCAATGATGGTGAATTGTGAAGCCAAAGGTGCAGTGGAGACACCAGTTTAGAGATGCCAGTAATATGAATCCTCTCAAGAAAACCACAAAGAGAGATCAAAACAGGCCCAAGAGAAAAGCCATGGAAGCTACAATCACCAGCAGTGCCATAAGGATAGAGCTACACAAGCCCTTTCTTAGAATTCACACCTTATCACAGATTGCCTCGATCTGCACATGAAACTATAGGGCTTAATGTTTTCCCTGACGGATTTTGGACTTTCTTTGGTGGTCCCATTCCTCTGTATCCCTGTTTGCAACTTCTGGAATGGAAATGTTTGTCCACTGATTGTTGGAAGTGTTCGCTTTTTTTTTTTTTTTTCATTTATACAGGGGCTTATAGATGAGAGTTTGCCTTAAATTTCAGTCTTGAGATGTGTACTTTTCAGCACTGCTCAGACTGTTAGTACTTAGCCAACTCTTATAGAAGTACTACATGCCTTTTCATAGAGGAATGTACATGAGTCTTTGGGGGACAAGTGTAGAATGTTATGGTTTGAGTCTGGATGTCCCTTAAAAGCCTCACAGGGTAATGGGGGGCAGCTTTTTAGAGGGGGCTAAATCTAGTTGGTGACTGATTCATAGTCTGATGCTGGGACTAAGGGTGTGAGTGCTATACACACCCTAGGATGGGTAGCCTACATACAATATAAGGGACAAAAAGGGTCAGTCAGTGAATGTCTCACTCTCTCATTGGTTTTTCTGTCTTCCAATGCCATGAACAGTTGCCCTCTGCCAAGCTACTCTGCCTTGCACTCAACCAATTTATGGACTGAAAACTCTACAAACTATAAGCTACATAACTCTTATTCCTTTAACTTTGATTATCAGGTATTTTTGTCTCAGCAACAAGAAAAGTAATTAAGACCATATCCAACCTCTTGCTAGATATCTTATAATATCCTGTAGAAATATTAGTATGTCATGAAAGTCATCCATTACCTCAACCTCTACAGATTGTTTCTCTTATTCAAACTGTTATTATTTATCAGATTAGATAAGCTTTATCTCTAATTTTACCTTTATAACACAACTCTACTGTTTTAATACACTAAATTTGTCCCTTCATCTACAGTTACAGCTAGCTTCTACATATTTCAAGACCTTATCTATTCCAACACTTACACCTTAGTCTAGTGATAATAGCCAGCACCCGCATGTATGCCAGAGGTTCACCACCACTGCTTTAATCCTATTTGTGATGTTATAATAGGATATCTTAAATTTGGTGGCTTATAAGCAACAGAAATTTATTTCTTACAGTTCTAAAATTTGGAATTCAAGATCAAAGTGCTAGAAAATTCAATATCTGGTGAAGATTCCTAATTTACATGTTCTTACAGGATGAATGTGGCAAGGTAGCGCTCTGAGGATCTTTTATAAGGGCATTGATCCTATGTGACCTAATCATCTATCAAAGGCCCCAATTCTTTTTTTTTTTTTTTTTTTTTTTTTTTTTTTTTTTTTTTTTTTTTTTTTTTTTTTTTTTGTCTTTTTGAGACAGGGTCTCACTATGCAGTTCAGGCTGGCCTTAAGCTCACTTTGTAGCTCAGGCTGGCCCGAGTGCTGGGATTACAGGCCTGCGCCACTGCGCCCGGCTCCCAATTCTTTAATATCATCACCTTGGATGTAAAATGTTAATAACTTTGGGGAGATATAGGCAATTAACCCATTGCAACATCATACGGTTATCCTTCTAAGTAACAGAGTTGATCAAGTCATCTCGTGTTGGTTACTTTTCTTTCATTGCTGAGACAAAATGCTTGATGCCCAAAGGTAAGGAAAAAAAGGTTTACTGAACTCACTGTGGTACCAGGCATGGTGGTGCATGCCTGTAATCCCAGCACTAGGGAGGTTGAGGCTGAAACAGAAAGATGACAAGTCAAACTGTGTAGTGAGACCCTGTATCAAAAAAGAAAATTATTTAGCTCACAGTTTGTGAAGTTTCAGTCCACAATCAACTGGCTCCAAGCCTGGGTGGAATGGCACAGAGACAGATTTCAAGACAGCAAAAACAAGAAGAACAAAAAGAGAAAAGGGCAAGCCTCTTTTCTTCCCTTACATTGTAAGCAGGATACTACCCTAGGGCAGATACAGCACTCACATCATCTCCCTGTTCTCCTCTTCCACAGGATGGGGGAGTTTATAAGTGAAGATCCTGGCCCCTTGCTGAAACACTTAAAACTTAGAAACTTCTTAGTTTGATACAATGTTTCAACCATTACACCTCACTACTAACTAGCCTTTATCATTTGCACTAAAGTCAAGCTTGACTTTAGTCTTCACATGGGTCAGAAACCCCTGGAGGGTTTTGTTAAAAGGGAGAGCTTTCCAAGTTGGCTCTCTCCTCATTGCACAAGCATCAGGCAAGCAGGCACCCGGTGCACTGAACTAAAAATAAATCTATCTTCTGATTTATCTCATTTATCTGTCTTCTGATCAAGATTTTTTCCCAAGATTTAATTAATTAATTTATTTTGTGTATTTAGTATAGAAGCTACAGGAGCTCATATATGTAGTTCACACTCATTGTGATTCTCCTGTTTTCAGCCTCCCAAGTGCTGGGATTACAGGCGCTTACCAGCACGCCAAGTCTCAATCACCATCTCAGTATGCCTGGCGCTTTAGTCTGCTGAGTTATCTGGCTGGCCTATTCCCAAGAATTTAAATCATACTGGTCAATCTCATCTTGAATCTGGAGCGAGAAACCCCACAGAACTAGAAGTTCAAATGAAACATGATGCACTGATGTCCCCAGCTGAGACCTGCTACAGGTAAGGATAACAAAGGCCAAACAAGGAATCCAATATTTGTAATCCAAGCTACTTTTAAGGCTGGGCAGAAGGATTACAAATTCAAGGACAGCCTGGCTATGTAGTGAGATCCTGTCCCAAAATAAAAATAAAGAGATGAGGATATAGTTCAATACTCTCTGGGTTCAATTTCCAACAGTATCAAAAAAAAAAAAAAAATCAGGAAATCACCATAAAAAAATATTTTAGGTTTAAGGTAATGGTCTGGATTGCTCATGGAGAGGGTTGTCTAACCACAACTTGGGCCTACAACTGCAAACTCCTAGAGGCCCCAGGAACTCCAGTAAGCTGCTATACTTTAAGGATGAGAGTTGCATTTCTGGTTGTTTTTAATATTTTCCTTTATTTTATTTTTTAAAGAGTATAAATTAGAATTAAACCAAAAAATTACAAGTGATACAGAATTTTACTTAAAGCAATATGAATTTCACAATATTTGTTGTAATACATAGTATTGTTTTCCAACCAGTTATCCATAGATATGTATATGTAAAATTGCTTTTTTAAAATTGGAATAAAGAAATGTATAAGAAATTAAGAAGAGAAAAAGTACAATTGAGAAAGGAGATGAAACAAATTAAAGAATTAACTGCTTCTTTCCACAGATCAGCAGAAATGCACAGTAATACAGGGTCTTGATATGTAGTTCAGTCTAACCTTGAACTTACTACATAGCCTAGGCTGGCCTCAAACTCACAGCAACTCTCCTGGCTCACCCTTCTTAAGAACTGCAGGCATGAACTGCCATGCCTGGCATTGGAAGGGGAGTTGAGTGTGACTCGAAGGGCCTCCTGCTCTCTATCACACAGTGGAAAAAATTTCTTTGGATATAATGAATCCTTGGACTTCTACAGGAGCATTCCTGGGCCAATAAGAGTTATCCCAAAAGAAATACTGCACTTCCTGCTAATTAATAGTGAGAACTTGGGTGGTTTGTTTGGCGAAATGAAGAAGAATGCGGCCCAAACTGGTGAAGGTGGTCATTTAGTTATCAATAGTTCTTCCCCAACTATTCTGCAAAAAAACAAGAGCTTTGGATCTCTCATTCAAGGCCTTCGATGGGGACATCTGTGCATCATGTCTCATCTGAACTTCTAGTTCTGTGGGGCTTCTTGCTCCAGATTCAGGATCAGATTGATCACTGTAATTTAAATTTTTGGGAAGATAAACCTTGATCAGAAGACAGGTAAATCAGAAAATAAATTTATTCTTAGTTCAGTGCACTGGGTGCCTGCTTGCCTGGTGTGTGTGCAATGAGGAGAGGGCCAACTCAGAAAGTTCTCTCTTGTTAACAAAACCCTCCAAGGGCTTAAGTCTTGACTTCAGTACACATTAGAAAGGCTCATTAGTAGTGAGATGTAATGGTGGAAACATGTGTTAACCTAAGAAGTTTCTAACTATAAGGGTCTCAGCGGGGGGCCAGGGTCCTCACTTGTAAACATCCTTTTTCCTACTAGTTCTAAATAATATACCCTACTTCAGTTCCTACCAAAGCCCTACTCACACCAAATGCTCTGCCCTACATACTATATTCCTCTTCATAAAATGCCTAATCATCCTCCATTGCCACCTTCCACCTGATTCCTACAGTCAGAATTCAGAGGCTGCACCTGTGCTTAGTGCTGGCTGAATCATATACCATGTCTCAGCTAGTTATGATCATGTTGTCCTCAAGGAAATTCCCTGAGAGCAGCTCCTACCTCTTTCTTCCCTCCATTATTCCAAAAACCTATCACAAGTTCTTTTTCTTCTATCTGACAATCACTTCCCTTCCCCTCCATTTCTCTGCTTCCTGGTGACTGTGATATGACAAGCTTTGCCTTCACCACCCTCCTCCACCATGCCATTTCTGCTTTGGGAGCTGGCCAACCATGGACTAAAATCATGAGCCAAAATAAACCTTCTCTTCCTTTAAGTTGTGGGTGTTGGGGATTGTGTCTCACAAATAAGAAAGTGACTAGGACAGTCACCAAATAGATAGTGCCCTGAAGTGAGAATTAAATCCCTTATGTGAGTCAACGTAACAGCCATCAGGATCCTGTTACTCATTTATATACAGTAGTTTCTTCATATCTGGAAATGAAGCACATTACAAAACCACTAAAAAAAACCACACACACACATTCAGGTGTTCAGTTTCCTGTTTTCTTTTCTTTTTCTTTTTTTTTTTTTCTTTTTTTGAGACAGGGTATCACTGTGCAGTTCAGGCTGGCCTCAAACTCACTTAGTAGCTCAGGCATTGTCTCCAACCCACAACAATCCTGCCTCAGCCTCTCAAGTTCTGGGATTACAGGCATGCACCACCACACCCAGCTCAGTTTCCTGTTTTCTGAACAACTTATGTAGTATACTATCTGCTAGGGAGTATTATTCCAAATAAAATTTCAAAATCTAAAAATTTCTCAATGTTCTAGAAATGAAGGCTTTCTTCTAAAACAACTGAATAAAGGTATTCACAAAAAAAAGACAACTAACGAATAAACCTCAAGGTAACGAGGTCAACAGTCATGGTTAGATCAGCTTCTGATTTTTTCCCTTCATACTAGAGAGTAAACCCAGGACCTTTGCACTAACCTACATCCCCAGCCCCTTTTATCTTTTCATTTTAAGACATGGCCTCAAGCCAAGTCACCCAGACAAGGCTCACACTTTTTATTCTGCCTCAACCAGAGTGCTAGGAAGGATGAAGAAGGCAGTGGAAAAGAGGGAGAGAGAAGGGAGGCAGGGAGGAAGTGGAGGGCAGGGGCATAGAAAAGGAGGGCGAAGCAGAGGAAAGACAGGGACAGGAAGACAAAAAACATATTTCTTCAGACAACTTAATAGAAGTTTCAATCAAAGCAAAGGAATCCTAGGAGAGCAGCAGCTCAGAAAGTTCTGTTCAAAGGAAACACCCTGTGACACAAAGAAGGCACTCACATCAACACATCAAAAGTGTAGCTTTAGCCCTTTCAAGAGCACAATAATACAAACATCTTCACCCTCCTTGTGAGTATAGACAACTGTGAGGTCAGGTGCTGGAAGCAAGAGTGCAACAGCTGCTAGGGGGCCTGCCAGTCAGAACTCGGCTAGTTTTCAGAGAACAGCTCATGTCCTCACTCAATAAAGAGCTCAGGAAACAAACCTCCTACACTGATGACATTAGTTACTGATATGAACAACTAATCATTCACCCAGTTCTAATATGGAGTATTTACTCTCATAAAGTTACTGCCAAACAGACAATTTTACTTCTAGTTCCAAGCAATACATCAGAATCTGATACCCATGTGTCTTTCCACTGTTCTGATACCTCAAAAATCATTGAATTTCCAAAGATGATCAAAATGGCAAAACTCAAGAGGAAACAGATTTAATGATCCCCATGAAAATATTTGCCCTCCATTGCTAAAATATGCATCAATTGGGCTGAGAGATGCTCTGCAATGAGTTCAAACTCAGCTATGTGTAAGACATGAAGGCTTTTGCTCTAATATTCTAATTCATAGAAAAAAAATCCACTTGAAGTACCTTAAGATGATAGTACATTCTATCAAATCTTGTTAGAAGGCTGGCTATCATCTAAGTCTATGAAATGACTACAGCACATTTTGCAACCAGGACTGAGTTGAATTATTAATGTTTTAAGAATAAACTGCTTTTTAAGTTCACTTTTATAAAAAAAATTTTAATGTAAATCTTTGCTATCTATTTAATTGTTTCATTTGTAAACAAGAAACAATCTTGAAATTTCCATTTGAGCATATTTGCTCCCAAGGCATGTTGTATGCCTACAGCCCACAACATGGAACTGTTTAAACACTTTCCTCTAGAAAGAAAGAAAAAAAAAAAAAATTGTTTACTTATCTTTTAAAAAGAATAAACAGTGAGGAAAAAATACTGAAAGATTAACAAAATGACTACTAATAAGACAAGTCACAGGTGGCACACACCTATAATCACAGCAATTGAGAGGCTGAGGTAGGAGGACTGTCACAAATTCAAGGTCAGCCTGAGCTACATACTTCAAGACTAGCCTAAGTGTGATGGTGCAAGTCTGTAATACTACCCCTTGGGAATCTGAAGATGGGGGCCTGTGGAGGCCTGAGCTACCTAGTAAGTTCAAGACCAGCCTGAACTACACAGCAAGATCCTGTCTCAAGTCAGGCGTGGTGGCGCACGCCTGTAATCCCAGCACTTGGGAGGCTGAGGCAGGAGGATTGTTGTGAGTTCAAGACCAGCCTGAGCTACAAAGTGAGCTTAAGGCCAGCCTGAACTGCACAGTGAGACCCTGTCTCAAAAAAAAAAAAAAAAAAAGACAAAAAAAAAAAAGATCCTGTCTCAAAACACAAGAAACCAGTCTGAACTATAAACTATGACACTGTCTCAAAAAAAAGATAAATCACAAAGACTAGTGAAAGTAGTATGTTTACCAGTAAAGATATACAAACTGTAACATAACTTATGCATATGACAAGTATACTAAGTAAGCAAAAGTAAATTTTAAGAGAATACTGTTCAGTAATACTATTTATTCTGTCAGATATTATAATGGCAAGTACATGCCATTATACACTTGGCATTTTCCAAGCCCAAATACACAAACACCAAGAGTGAATCTAATGTGAACTGTACACTCTGGGTGATAGTTATATACCAATGTAGGTTCATCAACTTTAACAAATATATGAGCTTACTACAGTAGGGGAAGAAGAGAGTACCATAGTACACCTTATCCTCACAAAATTGGTTCTTAGAAGCTATTTGGTACCGGGAAGTACCAAACTCTTAAATACACTATATTTTTTACCATACATATATACTTATAATAAAGTTTAAATTAATTAAATACAGTACAAAATTAACAATGTTCTATAATGAAAGTTACTTAAAACTCACTAATTTTATTTCTAGAATTTCCCATTTGACATTTTCAGGCCAAAACTGATCATAGATAACTGAAATGTCAGAGAAGTCCAACTGGAGGCCTAGAGCCTACAACTAAGTCTCATGCAGGTCTGCTTCACACATTCTGTGCTGGAAATGCCCAAAGATCAGTGGTGGAAGCTACAAAGTCTATGCCAGTAGGATGAAGGATCTGTGCTAGCAGGCCAAAGGATCTGAACTGGAATTAGGCAGCAATGCTCAACATAAGCACCAGCGCTCCCCCAAAGGAACCACAGCCAACCTCAGCAACAGTGAGGTCCCAGAAGCTTCTCCTGCAATAAAGAAAGCTGAGTTTCTATCAGGAAAGTCAATGTGACAACCTTCTTCTATGAGGCTGAGCAATGCACCATCTTCCCCTTTAGAGCCAAGAAGCAATGCTCAAGATGAGAACCAGAGCTCTTCCAAAGTTCATCAGGACACCCAGCATGACAAGGTCCTCCAGCAGAACAGCCCAAGAAAACCAGCAGTTTCCAACAGCTTCTCCAAACAGCATCTCTAAAAGTGTCTTCTCCTGTTCTATCTTTTATGCTGCTGGCAACAATCTTCAGGTGGACCTCCCACACCCAGAACTACACTAGTTTAATTTAGTTGGATGTAATAAGTTGACTACCAGTGAGAAATCCACTACAATATCCAATGTGACTTAACCACTTGTTAAACTAAGAATAAAAATTAGAAAAAATAGAAAATTATCAGCTACCAAAGAAATAGTTACATACATGAAAAATCCAAGGAACAAATGAAAAGCTGTTTGAAAAATGCATAACTTACCTAAAGTAACTTAACACTCAAAATAGATCATCTCCTAAGCTAATGAGACACAAAATAAAACTAATAACTTCATAAATTGAAATAATAGTGAAGTGACAAAGAATATTTATCATATAAATAAAACATCAAATAAGTAGAATTTAACAAATGTTAAATACCATGTATGCACCTTGTACGACACAAAAACATTACAAAAACATTTTGCAATGTATTAATTTACCGAATCTGCCCTGTTAATTTGTCTTGAAACTGTCTCATTGCTATTTGTTCAATAATAATGATAACAAATAAATATTAAAACTCACATACATGCAAAGAAAACATTAACATACTTAAATGACACAATAAACTCAGAAAAAATGAAAAAGCTCTTTATATTCTAGGAAAAATATTCAAAGATTTCAAAGTATCCAAGTTAATTTATAAATTTAACACAATTTGAATTAAAGCAGAAGTATATACTTTCTGTTAGTAGACAAGAAGATTCTAATGCTCATAAGGACAAACAAGCAAACAATAGCCAAGGAAACTATGAAAGTAAAGAAAAGTGAAGGAAAGGAGACTAATCTTAACTGATATTAAAATTCCATAGCCGGGCACTCGGGAGGCTGAGGCAGGAGGATTGTTGTGAGTTCAAGACCAGCCTGAGCTACAAAGTGAGCTTAAGGCCAGCCTGAACTGCATAGCGAGACCCTGTCTCAAAAAGACAAAAAAAAAAAAAAAAAAAAATTCCATGACCTCAGTAAGGAAACTGCGAGCAACTACAATACAAAGAAGCCAATAAATACAATATAAAGCCCAGAAAGATTCAAATGAGGAACTGCAGGCCCACCTCGCTAGACAGACCTTCCCAGCTTTCTCCGGTCCTGCCCCTCCACCCTAGACCCAGCACAGCCTTCCTGGTGAGTGAGAACATTCACCACTCTTTTGGGAGTCCAGCAGACCCATCAAAGCCCAGGCCCAGTGAGTGTGTGAGAGAGCTTCTGTGCTCTCCTGCCCCCCCCATACCCTTGCACATCCAGCCCAGGCTTGTCATACAAGCCTGGGAAGAAACTTGAGGCTGAAGTGCTTGCACTGAGACTAGGGTCAAAACCACACAGCTAATCCAGAAGCAGACCATCTTGTCAAAGGGGCACAACAGGCTCACCTCCAAGAACAGCAATAGGAAGGAGGTGAGCACAGCAGCCAGACCCAAGCCAGGCAAAACTACATGAACTAGAACTTGGTGAAACAATATCTGAATTTCATAAGGTGCTAAGGTTAGAACTGCACCAAAACTCTACAGCAAAAGTCAGAGGTCAGAGCTATAAGTCATAATGAAAATAAGGAGCCAAATCCAATTTCAGGCCTCAAGCCCACCAATGATAAGGGCAGAAAACACTAACTGAGCTACAATGAATGAATTAAGAGAGGAAGAAGCAAGGAAAAAAACAGCAGAAAGGTATAAGAAATTCATACCACAATTAACGCCTGAAAGAAAAACAGAAATTTTTGAATACATAGCATCAGAAGTAATGATTCAAATCCAGAAACATACGGGAGAACTCAATGCCCACCAAGAACAAGTGCAGAGAACACTTCCAGCTGAAACATATGAACTAACAGTGTCACAGGCAAAGAAACAACAGCAAAAATGAAAAGAGGAACTCAAAGCAGAAATAATTTCTGAAATTAAAAAAAAAAATCATTGAAATCACAGCATCTGAAGTACAGAATCAATTCCAGAAATATATGGAGGAAACCCAATTTGCAAAAAACTCTGCAGTAAAAGAATTAATAGCTACCTCTAACGAAGACACTGACAGAAAAACAGAGGAGATTACAAATATGACAGATTCCTTGAATGAGCAATACAGGAAAGAAATAGATTGAAGCAGAGTCAAAGATATAGAAAAACTTAAAATCTCAATCACAAATCAGAGTCTCAGATCTTGAAGACACTGGTGAAAAGGTGAGAAAAGATCTCTTAAAAACAACTAGGATGCAGGAAAAAATAATCCATCACATCCAAGATGATGCCATGAACAATGTGAGAATAATTGGCATCAATGAGAAAGAAGGAGTCAACACAAATGATATAAAAAGAATATGGGCAAAAGTAATAGCAGAAAAGTTCCCAAATATGGGGAAACAATCTAACATTCAGGTAACTGAAGCATACAGAACGCCAAATAACTTCAACCCAACTAAATACACACCAATATATAGTCAAGATCCCGGAAATCTAACACAAGAATACTATACTGAAAGCTGCTACAAAAAAGAAGCAGCTCACAATCAAAGGAAAACCCATCAGAATTACAGCTGACTTCTCTTCACAAACCATGAAGGCAAGGAGAACATGGAACAGAGTACTTCAAGTCCTCTATGAAAACAAATTCCAACCCAGACTACTATACCCTGCAAAATTCTCGCTGAAGTTCGATGGAGAAGTAAAATACTTTCATGACAAAGAACAACTAAAGAATTTCATGATGACAAAGCCATCCCTACACATGCTATCTAGAGAGGAACCACAATGACCAGAACTCCACAAACAAGAACAGAAGGAACTCACTAAATAGGGCAAACAATTAAACACAGGACAAAAAGGAGTAAACAACAGCAGGTAAATAAAATGACAATCTTAAGTCAACACATTTCAATTATAACCATCAACATAATTGGACTCAATTCACCAATAAAGAGAAATAGACTGGCACAGTGGATTAGGAAACAAAAATCCAACAATATGCTGTATACAAGAAACACACTTAACTCAAAAGGACATTCACAGGCTTAAAGTCAAAGGATGGAAAACAATACTGCATGCCCCAGCACTGCAGGAAAAAGCAGGGGTAGCAATCTTGTTCTCAGACAGTCTCAACTTCAAACAAAGAATGATCAAAGAAAATAAAGAAGGTCACTATATACTGGTTAGGGGAAGAATTCAACAGGAAGAGGTAACCCTCATAATATGTATGCAACAAACACGGGAGCACCCAACTACGTAAGACAAATCTTAATGGACATGAAAAACCTAGTATCTAAGATCAAAATCTTTTTTTTTTAATTTATTTTATTGAAGTACAAATATCAATCAGACAGTTTTAAGACACCTGAACAAGACAGATTCGATAAATTAATACATTGTAAACTGTTTTCATAATGTTTTGGTATCATACAAGGTGCATACATGATATTATACTTACAGACATTATTATAGCAGATGTCTCTTATCAGTAAATTAACAGTGTAGCTATTCACTTATTTTTTATACCTAAATCATATCAAAAATTCAGTAATTATTTTCCTAGTGGATGACCATAGTACTAGAAGCCGACATAATATCCTATCCAACCATTAGTGCAAACCTTGCCTCTCACAGGATTATGTAGAAGCACAGCATTATCTATCCCAACTCTACTGTCTATACACACACATCATGATTTTTTCTTTCTATACCCCTTCCTTTAACTACACCTGTCAAAGGTGGGCACTCCATCGTCATTCAACTAACTTAGGTGATTGAACTCGACAACACAATCCAACACAGTCCAGCATTCCACAACAATGGTGAGTTATTCAAAGAAGTTGTCGACCATAGCCATTTACAGCTCAGCTTAATATTATGGCCCCGCGATGTATACTTCATTTCTATACTTTTCTGTTGGATGGTTAAGACCTAGATAGAGCAAGACTTATATACTAACACATGTACTTTATATTTCTTATGTGGTAAGACCAAAATCTTAACAGGAGACTTAACACCCCCTTATCTCAAAAAGATAGATCAACCAGACAAAAAATTACCAAACAAGTAGCAGAACTGAACCAGAGCTTGGAACAAAAGGACCTGGTGGACATTCACAGAGTGTTCCACACAACCACAGCTGAATACAGCTGCACATGGGTCATCTTCCAAAATAGACCACATACTAATCCAGAGGTCATACGTAAGTATATGCAAGAAAACAGAAATTATCCCATGCATATTATCTGACCACAGAGCAATGAAACTGGAAATAAATGACAAAAGAAAGCAGAAAAACCAGCTAAATTCGTGGAAAGTAAACAACACCCTACTCAGCAATCAATGGGTCACAGAAGAAATTAAACAAGAAATTTCAACAATATGTACAATTCAGTGAAAATTCAACCACAACTTATCGGAATTCATGATATGCAATGAAAGCAGTTCTCCAAAGGAAGTTCATAGCTATGAACTCACATATTAGGAAAACAGAACGGGAACAAATAAACACACTAATGTGACACCTCCAACATCTAGAAAAGGAAAAGCAAACCAAACCCAGAGCCTAAAGACAAGAAGAAATCATAAAGATTAGAGCAGAAATTAATTCAATTGAGATGAAGAAAACAGTTCAAAGAATCAATGAATCAAAAAGCTGGTTCTTTGAAAAATTAAAATTGATAAGCCACTAGCTAACCTCATCAAGAAGAGGAAAGAAAAAATTCAAATACAAGCAGAAAGGAATGAAAAGGGTGTAATCACCACAGACCCAGTGGAAATTCAGATGATTATCAGTACCTACCCTTGAGAATCTTGATGCTCACAGAATAGAAGACACAGATGAAATGGACGGATTCCTAGAAAGGTACAAATTACTAAAACTGAATCAAGAAGATATAACAACTCTCAATAAACCAATAACAGCCAACGAAATGCAAAATGTAATAATAAAAAGCTTGCCAACAGAGAAAAGTCCAGGTCCTGATGGATTCACAGCTGAATTCTACAAGAAATTTACAAAAGATATAATCCCTACACTCCACAAACTCTTCAATGAAATTGAAAACGAAACAGTTCTCCCAAAAATCATTCCTGGAGACAAGTATTACACTGATAACAAAACCAGGGAAAGACACAACTAAAAAAGAGAACTACAGGCTAATCTCACTCATGAACATAGATGCAAAAATCCTCAATAAAATCCTAGCAAACAGAACACAGCAAATCATCACGAACATCATATACCATGACCAGGAAAGATTCATCCCAGGGATGCAAGGATCACTGAATATTTGCAAATCTACAAATGTAATACACTACATCAGTAGAGCAGAAAACTAAATACCACATGACCCTCTCAACTGATGCAGAAAAGGCTTTTGACAAAGTCCCACACTCATTCATGTTCAAAATCCTTCAGAAAATTGGAATAGAAGGCCTCTACTTCAACTTGATAAAAGCCATCTATGACAACCCAAAAGCTAATATAATTCTAAATGGGGAAAAGCTGAAATCTTTTACTGTTAGATCTGGTACAAGACAAGGATGTCCTCCATCCCCCCTCCTATTCAATATAGTTTTGGAATCATTAGCTACAGCCATAAGACAAGAGGGAGAAATAAAATGAATAAGGATAGGTAAAGAAGTTAAATTATCACTATTTGCAGATGACATGATACTTTACTTGGAAGACCCAAAAAACTCCACCAAGAAGCTACTAAAATTGATATACAAATTCAGTATCATAGCAGGATATAAAGTCAATACTCAAAAGTGAATAGCATTTCTCTACACAGATAACAAACACATAGACAGAAACTAAAGAAACAATAACTTTTACAATAGCACTGCAAAAAATGAAATACCTTGGAATTCATATAGCTAAAGAAGTGAAAGATCTTTTCATGGAAAATTATAATACTCTGAAAAAAGAGATCACATCGAATTTCAGAAAATAGAAAGATATACCCTGCTCCTGGACAGGAAGAACCAACATCATGAAGATGGCCACACTCCCAAAACTGTTGTAGAGATTCAATGCAATCCCTATCAAACTACCAACAAAATACCACCTAGACCTAGAGAAATCATTCCTACGATTTATTTGGAATCAGAAAAGACCGAGAATAGCAAAGGAAATCCTGGCCAACAAACACAAGTCAGGAGGCATTGCAATCCCTGACTTGAAATTATAGTACAAAGCTGCTGTGATAAAATCAGCATGGTATTCGTAACAAAACAGACCTGAGGATCAATGGAATAGACTAGAAGATGCAGAGCCCCCTATGAACACACTCAACCACTTGATTTTCAACAAAGAGGCCAAACACACTTACTGGAAGAAAGATAGCCTCTTTAACAAATGGTGCTGGAAAAACTGGCTCTCCACATGCCAAAAACTAAAACTTGACCCAGGTCTATCACCATGCACTAAGCTAAAGTCAAAATGATTTAAAGATCTAAACATTAAAACAGAGACACTCAATCTCCTGGAAGAGAAAGTAGGAGAAACTCTTGAAGACAGGGGTAGGCAAAGAGTTCATGAATAAACATGTATTGGCATGGGAAACACTTGAAAGAATTAACAACTGGGACCACCTGTTTTTTGTTTGTTTGTTTTTTGTTTGTTTTTTTGTTTTTTTGGGTTTTTTTTGCGGAACCAGGGATTGAACTCAGACCCTTGCACTTGCCACGGAAGCACTTATTCCACTGAGCCATCTCCCTGGCCCAGCAGGACCACCTGTTATTGAGAAGTTTTTGCACGTCAAAGAAATTACCAACAAAGTGAAAAGACAACCCACAAATTTTGAAAAAATCCTAACTCATAAGAACTCAGACAAGGGTCTACTCTCTAGAATTTATAAAGAACTAAAAAATATCAGGGCCCTAAATTTAAAGACCCAATGCAGAAATGGGCATCCAAGATGAACACACACTTCTCAGAGGATGAAATTAAAGAAGCAAATAAATATATGAAAAAATGCTCCACATCACTAGTCATCCGTGAAATGCAAATTAAAACAGCACTGAGATACCATCTCACCCCAGAAAGAATGGCAATCATAAAGAAATCAACCAACAACAAATGTTGGAGAGGTTGTGGAGAAAAGGGAACCCTTCTCCACTGCTGGTGGGAATGTAGACTGGTGCAACCATTATGGAAATCAGTGTGTAGACTCCTTAAGAAACTAGGACTGAGCCGGGCGTGGTGGCGCAGGCCTGTAATCCCAGCACTCGGGAGGCTGAGGCAGGAGGATTGTTGTGAGTTCAAGACCAGCCTGAGCTACAGAGTGAGCTTAAGGCCAGCCTGAACTGCATAGTGGGACCCTGTCTCAAAAAGACAAAAAAAAAAAAAAAAAAAAAA
>PVKA01011580.1:0-20304 GCA_004027165.1 Ctenomys sociabilis | reverse complement strand
GGGAATTTTCCAGAGGAACTAAAAACATCATATCATAGGGATATATGTGTACCTATGTTTATAGCAGCACAATTAGTGATAGCCAGATCTTGGAAACAACCAAGATGCCCATCACATGAGGAATGGTTGAAAAAGATGTGGTATTTTTATACAATGGAGTATTACTCAGCTATAAAGAATGATAAACTCGAAGCCTTAACAAACCAGACCCATATGTGCAAATATCATATAGTCTCCCTACTATAATTCAAAAGAAGAATTGCAAATAGAAATGTATAACACAGTTAAAAGGAAAGTGAGAACTTGAGGATTGGACAATGAGGAGAGGACAATGAGAAACATGACAGAGGCAAGACCATTCACTTATACACACTAGATGGGTAAGACAATGATCCTGAGAAACATCAGGAGACTTTTGAAACTAACAGTTAAGTGGTAGGATTCTCACCCCAACTAACTATATATGCTGATACCTGTGAACCAAGCAACTGCACTGAATTTAACAAAGTGTAATAGAAGGGTCACACTCCAAATGCCTGCCATTCTGATCTTCTAAACAAGTACTTCTTGTCATGACATACCAGCTATTACTATACTGCCCTTTTTTAAAGGGTAGTAAATGAAAAATAAGACAAAAAAAAAGTCAAAAGACAGTCATGCTACAATGATACTATGCTGTATACAGATGGATTTCTAAATATCTATGTAAATATATGTAAGTGTTCATTCCTTTTTTTTTTCTTCTTCATATTCTGAATGGACTTAGAGTTTAGTATCTCAATACTTGATGGAAAATACATGTTCCATGTTATGCCTATGATGTCTGATATTTAGACTAATAGTGTGGGTAAACTGAACTGCATATGTTGCAGGGTAATAATAAATTTCTCTTTTGGAGGGTTAACAACCTAAGTTTGCAGATCAAAAACTGGAGAAAAAGAAAGGCTGCAAGGTCAGCCAACATTTTGGCCCTAGCCTTTCAAGATCAGTGAAAACTCAGGACATAGGAGAACTCGTACTGTAACATCATATAACTCAGTAGTGCCCCAAATTTTCTAATCAAGGAGATTATGGGGCCACAGAGGAATGTGATCAATGATGTATAGAGTGCCTAAGGAGAGTCACATGGAGAGAAAAGGCTTCCACAGAGAGCAAATTGGTCAAGCAAAGGCCATGACTCATCCACAAGGCTAACACTGACAAGGGATCTATGAAGTGCAGTACAGGGTTACAGGATAAACTCTGAGGGTACCTGACTGACCTTATCTGATACAAAAGTTACATTTTTTTTGTTATATAGGTCTTGATTTAACTTGGTCTTAATCATCCAGCAGAAAAGTATAAAAATGGAGCTATGTAAAGTTATATTAATAGAATGAGCTGTGAATGGCTCAAGTCAACAACTTCTGTGGATAACCCACTTCTATTGTGCACTGCTGATCTGTGTTGGATTGTTATATGTAATATATTATATTAATTAATCATCCATGTTTTGAAAATCTTGTATGTTACCATGTTTATGTCATTTGTTCTCTTTGTCTTAGCTTCTATTTTTCACTCAAAGTAAAATACAAATAAATACATAAGCTTCAAATGAGATGGAAATTGAGTATGTAATAAAGGCAACAGGGTAAAGGTGAACTTCTTCATTTATAGTGTTAGAGCAATATAGCCTTGGAGCTGGGGAGATGGCTCAGTAGAATAAGTACTTCCCTGGCAAGCACAAGGGCCTGTGTTCAATCCCCATGCTGCAAAAATAAATAAATAATATATATATATATCCTTTTTTACTTATTTATTTATTTAGGACAGGGTATACAGGGTATACAGAGTCTCACTGCATAGATTGGACTCATACTGATCCTCCTATTTACAGCCTCCCAAGAACTGGGATTATAGGTGTACGCCACTACACCCACTCTCAGTCACGGGGGGGGGGGGGGGAAGGCAGGCTGGCACTGCAGGCGCTTTAATCTGCTGAGCTATTTAGCCAGCCCTCAATATAGCCTTTTAAAGAAAATAAATATGCAGGTGTTCATACCCCATTACATACAACAGGATACAATTCAAAAATGTAAATGTGGAAAACAAAACCACCCAAATATAGAAAGAAAACAGGGAACATGGGCAAAATATTTTTAAAATCTTGGAATGAAGAAAGGCTTTCTGAGTCGTGTTTGGGGGGGGTCAGCTCAACCTGCCCTAGAGGCAGGGCTGGTGCAGCATGCAGTGCTGGGGATCAGGCTTCCTGTCCTTTGCCTGAGCTTGCCTAAGCAGGCACTTTAGACAACTGAGCTATCTCACCAGCTCCTGAGTTAAAATTTAGATGCCAGAGAAGAAATAAATATGCATCTGGCCACATAAAGAAGCAAGATCTTTTGCACAGCACAAATGCAAACACGTATGTACACACACACACACACTCTCTCTCTCTCTCTCTCTCTCTCTCTCTCTAAATGAACAAAAAAATAGAGATGGCAAACCAGGAGACAACATGTGGAATCCAGGACAGCAAATCTTCCTAATTTATAAAGATCATGTCTCAAAAATAAAAAATAAAATGAAAAAATGCAGTAACTGGATGTATAATGACCAAAAGAAGTGAATAAAACCTAAATTGAGATACTATTTTCGACCTTTCAGGGCTTACAGAAATCCAGATGTTTAATATAATATTGTTGATGAAATTAAGACATTCTCAGGCATTGCTGGTAGGAGTAAGAGTCAGTAGGTATGGAGGAAAGGCAGTAACCTTTACCAACATTGTTTTAGTTTTTTTGAGACAGGCTGTTGCAGTGTATTGCACACTGTTCTTATAACCACTACAGCAAGTACTCAACTTACCAAAATTTGAGTTGCAAATTTTCACAGGTATACTATGTAAGATTCACTTTGTTGAGTTAGGAATTTGACTTAGAAACAGTTCTCTCAGAATGTAATTCACTTAAAAGTCAAGGACTTACTGTTACGTATTTCATGCCTGCCTCAAACTTATAGCCATTCTCCCATCTCAACCTACTGAGTAGTAGGATGCATCAACATGACATGCCCAGCAATCACCAACACTTAACATTCTCATTATGGGGCTGTGATTCATATGTTTCACTGGACTTAAATCCCTCCCATCATGTAGCTTTGTATCAGTTTTATTATTAAAGAGACAAATTAAAGAGATTAAATCCATTTGTACCAGCAGTGGTACAAACCATTCAATGGACAGTCATGCATATTACCACCAGTGTGCCTCAAGCCAGTGGGAATATGTTAAAGAATTCAATTTCTGAAAATTTCTCTCAGATAAATCTGCATATATATATATATATATGAGATACTCTGCAACATAATACCAAAGGCTACAAGCAAGCCTATTTCAGTGGCACATGTCTGTGAAACAACCACTGAGGAAAAGTGAAGCAGCAAGATCACAAATTCAGTCCCACCTGTGTAATTTAGCAAGACTATATCTCAAAAATAAAAAAAAAATAAAAATAAAAGGGGCTGTTGCTCAATAATGGAGTGCCTTTGGGTTTGATTTACAGTTCTTCAAAAAAAAAAAGTGTCACCCAATAAAATGTTTGCCAAATGATACCAATCTGTCCATGCAATGGAATAACATCCACTATTTCAAAGTTAAGAGAAATTAGGCACAGTAGTGTATTCTTTTAATTCCAGCTACTCAAGAGGCTAAGGCAGGGGCTGGAGATATAGCTCACTGGCATAAACAGGTGCCTGGTAAGCTCAAGGTCCTGAGTTCAATCCCCAGTACAAAAAAAAAAAAAAAAAGAAAGAAAAGGCTGAGACAGAAGAATCACAAATTTTTTAAAATAAATTTTTAAACATCTTTTCTTTGTTCATTTGGTACAGGGTCTCACTCTGCAACTCAGACTCATAGTGATCCTCCTGTGTCAGCCTTCCCAGCGCTCAGATTACAGGCATGCACCACCACACCTGGCCCCAAGGGCAGCACAGTATGTAGTACAGGAGATCGAACCCAGGTCCTTATGCTTGCCAGGCTGGTGCTTAGATCACTGAGCTATACCCCCAACCCAAGAATCAAAAGTTTGATCAGCATGGGCAACTCAGTGAGATCCAGTCTCAAAAAATAAAAAGGCTTAGGGATGCTGCTCAATGATAAAGCATCCCTGGGTTTGTTTCCTTGTATACATACAAAAGTTTTTTCCTACACCTTATGTACATGTATCCACTTCCTAGCATGACTGTAAACCGCATGTTACACAAACATGTACTAATTAAAAAAATGAGATTTTGCTCTTTGTATCAATATGGAATGGTCTCCAAAAATTAGGAAAAAAAAAAAAAAAGACAAGGTATAAGACAAGTATTGAGAATTTTTATTACAACTGCATAAACACTATAAGGATCAACAAGAAACTTAAAAATATATCTCTTAAAAAGTAAGACAAGATCAAATAGGCTTGTTCATTCAAGTTTGTGTACATCAACTCAAGAAGGAAGGAAATAGTGCTTTAACACCTAAGTAACACTACCTACAGCCAGGCATGTGTACATTTCCAACAACCGAAAGGTAAAACTGGAGGCAAATTTAAGAAGTTCAGGAGGTAGAAACTTGAGATTGGAGCCAGATTGTCTGACAGAAATTCTCTTAGTCAGGCAAACACCTAATAGCTTACTCTGCTGAATTCCTCCCAGATTTCTTCAGGTAGCTCCTCAATTTCAGAGCGGACCAAAGGCCACCAATCTTGAGGCTCTTTGAGAGGCCTAAGAATAAAACAGGTGAGAATGGCCCTGGCTCTGCTTCAGGTTTCAACAGACACTTCTGAAGCAGATGAGTTCCCACTAAAGGCCATGTACTAACTAGCTCCAACCTCTCTGCATCTTCAGAGAACTTCTTGTGGTCTTTACAAATGAACAATTAATGAGATTATTTAATTCTTCATTACAACATTTTTTCCTTAAAATCCTCACTTTTACACATTATCTTCTAACAACATTGTAGTAAAATCTAAAACCAGCCTCTTTACCCTTCTTAGTACCTAAATGCCCATCCCCCTTGCTTCTGACAGTCTGTAGAATCCTTTCCTTTTCCTTGAAATTTAAAAAATTTCATAATGATACATCTTCTTTCCATAAATTTCTTCTAATGCAGGTTGAGTCCTTTGAATATACAAATGCAGGGAGTTTTTTGTTCCAGTTTAGAGATACTTTTTCCACCACATCTTTGACTACTGTTTGTTTTGTTTTAGTATCACGCGTGTGCGTGTGCGTGTGCGTGTGCGTGTGTGTGTGTGTGTGTGTGTGTGTTGCTTTTTTAATATATTTAGTACAAGCTCTACACGTCACACTACACAGATTGGACTCCTAGTGATCCTGTTTTCAGCCTCCCAAGTGCTGGGATTACAGGTAGGCGCCACTATACTCAGTCTCATTCCCATCTCAGCACACTCCAGGGGTGGGGCCAGGACGCCACACCAGAGATCAAATCCCTGTCCCTGCATCTGCCTAAACTAATCAGCAGAGCTATCTGGCCAGCCCTGTCTTGCTGTCTTCTTCAGGAACAATATTGACTTAGTCACAGCAATAATTTAACTTTCCATGTTGTAACAGTTGCTCTTCATAGATCCTAGCACAGTTTAAAATTCTACAAATTAAGTATCATTACAGTCCCTTTGCTCATTGATGTCACCTTTTAATTCTAGCTGCCTCTCAACTAGCTAGTTTTCAGTTTAGCTTGTTGCCTTTTCTCAGAGTCCAATCTACTTTAGTCTTTCTTGAATTTTATTAGACACAGCACAAAATACATTTCACTTGAAATTTACTTTGTTTCTATAATTAATCTTTCTCAAAATTATACTTTTCTAGGGACTGAACCCTGAACTATAACGCCAGATCTTTTTGTCTTATTTTAAAGCAGAGTCTCACAATCACACAGTGCCTAGCCTGAGCTCAAATTTATGATACACACAACTGCTTCAGCCTCCCAAATGCTGGGACTACAGGCATGCTCTACCACACCAGGTTTCCTAAATAAAATCCTAAATGAATTTATTTTTAATCATTGGTTGACTTTGGGAGGTTCCAGAAGGCCTCTAAGATTTCTCAAAAGAATCTGTCACAATAAAAAGACCGACACTAAACTAATTAGGCTTACTTGATGTTAAATTTATATGGGAAATATTTCAAATAAATAAATGTTTTATTTTCAAAAGAATTATACTCTCTCTGTGCCTCAAAACTATTCCTCTCTTTATTTTAGCAACATTTTGCTTCTTTCTTTTTACTTATTATTGAACAATGATTTCAGCCCCAAGTTTTCCCCAAAACAGTATGGCTGCTTCTCCCTATAATGCTGTCAAGTTTGGTGGGTTTTTCATTTTGTTTTTCCACCTCTTGAGTTTGTAAGATGGAGAGCTGATGTCCATGTAAAGCACACTGGCCATTCCAGGGTGGTCCAGGTACATCTCACAAACCCTTCATCTAAGTTTCCTCCTATAAACCCATCATGTTGCTTCTGCTGAATGTACCTAATTCTGTCTATCCTCATTTCCACTCCAGATGAATGACATGCTTCCCCACTGCTCAAAGAAGAGCTCTGGTAGTCTGAGCACGTATAAGCTGTGTCCTTTGGCCCCAGTTCTATGGCTCCTGAATCTAGAAGCTGTAGAACAAACCCACTCCTGGCTGCCAGTGGCTACTTGGGATCACCTAGATTTACTCACTCTTTTCTCTCCCAAGATAGCAGAGCCAATCTATCACCTTATGCTTCTCCTCACATCTCTGCACTGAGTTCTCAAAAACAGCAGTGAGTTAAGGCCCTGTTTTTGTTTTTGTTTTTTTCTTTAACCTGATCACAGCTATCATGATTCAGTTTTGCACTTTTTTTTCCTCCTTAATCACTTTTATCTGGAGCTGGTCACAAACATATGCAAAGTCACATGTTTCCTGGAAGCTGCCAATGGTCATTTGCTAAAGTGTTGTTCTATCTTCTGAATTCTGTTTTTTTGAAGTTACTCTTTCTAGAGAAATTTTGGAATAATTTTTCTCCTCCATGTTGTTGGGCTTTTTCCTCCACATGGAGATCCTTGCTGTCTGTACACATTTACAAGTGAGACAGAGCTACGTGGGTGGCTTCTTTTAGTGTAGTATGCAAGATTCTTCTCTCACTAGATGTCCCTCATAAATAGGAAGGCATATCATATTATGGCCTACAGACAAGGCTTGTCCAAAGGCATGCACTAGAATGAAAAATCCCCAGAAAACCAAAACAAAAAAGCTTCAGGGAGCTTTATTTATTCATGTTGATGTCCATGCACAGGACCAGGCAGGAAACTTAATCTGTTTGTTTATAGAAAGGGTTTTAATATGTAGTTCAGGTTTGCCTTGAACTCACTATGTAACCCAGACTGGCCTCAAACTCTGGGCAATCCTGTGTCAGCCACCTGAATGATGAGATTACAAGCATTACAGCAAGACATAGGGTAAATCTATGCAAAGTAGAACATAAGGGTTAAAAACAATCAACCGCCACCCTGAAAACATGAGGAAATGGGGCCAGGAGGTAGCTCAGCAGCATAAGCGCCCACTTGGCAAGCTCAAGGTCCTGAGTTCGATCCCTGATACCAAGGGGGTGGGGGGACACAAGGAATAGGACAGAACAGAAGAGTGCAGAGGATCTTCTGGTACAAGAGCTTCCATATAACCTTTGAATTTATCCTTTGTGCAGCATGATTTCCATCCTGTCCATCTGAACTATAACCTAAGCAGGACCTTGCAAAGGAATAACCAACAGTCCACTCTTTTCCTTCAAATCATGTTTTATGTTCATTGTTTTCCAATTTGCTGTTTCTTCCAAACCTGTGTTAAACTCTCTCTTCTGCTAAAGATTTCTTCTTCCATCTCCTCCCTTGACCCCCTATTTTCACTTTTACATTAAGGTATAAGTAACAAATAAAAATTCTATGTATTCAAGGTATACCAAGTGATATTTTGATAATGTAGATGTTGTGAAATGATTATCACAGTTGGGCTAATTAACAGAGCCATCCTCTCACACAGTTACCATGTATGTCATGAAAATACTTAAAATTAGCAAATTTCAAGTGTACATTTTCAGGGCCAGCCATATAGCTCAGCAGATTAAAGCACCTGCTTGGGCAGATGCAGGAGCTAAGGTTCAATCCCCAGCATGCCGTGCCAGCCCCCACAGTATGCTGAGCCAGCAACTGAGACTTCATGTGGTGGTGCACACCTGTACTTCCAGTGCTGGAGAGGCTGAAAACAGAAGGATCACTGAGTCCAATCTGTGTAGTGAGATCCTATAGACTCTGTGCTAAACCCAAAAGAATAAAATATACATTATCAATTATATTCACCAAGCATCTAGAAATTATTTATCTTATAACTTCAATGTCTCCCCATTTCCCTCACTTCCTTTTTCCTAATCTCTTTGCTACAAGGAATTTCATCACTTTCCAGTTATTTGTTGGGATTTCAGAGGGAACAGGTGTGAAAGCTTATGCCCATTATTGGGATCGTAATGGAATCAGAAAAATTCTCAACCTTTCTGCTAACAGATTTCAGCATAGCTCCTTGAAAAAATTCAGTTTCTTGAACCCATACATTGGTCTTCAGAGAGTAATGTTTTCTATAAACATGGTTCTACCTCAGATGCAACTCTTTAGATAAACTAAAGAGAATATGAGAGAGAGAGAGAGAGAGAGAGAGAGAGAGAGAGAGAGAGAGAGAGAATAGAAGAGCAAGGATTCAAGCTGGTCCTCAGAACAGCACACCAACTGCAGATTAAAACATGTATCAGAAGTGAGCAAAACCTCCACCCACTCCCAACCCTAAAAGACAATCCAAGTCTCAGGTCATTTACAGGGGAAGTATAGGTACCTGATACTAAATCAAGCTACAAGGACAAACCCAAAAAACTGATACATGTATGGATGTACCTGCTGTATAAAAGAAGCTAAATACAAAAAGCCAGATAGCATAAGTTTACTTACTTTCAGAATAGGCAAAGGACATACAGACAAGGAGTACATTTGAGGCTGCTGGGAGTACAGAGAGGAGAAAAATTGACAACTAACAGCAATAAGACTTTTTTCAGGCTATCAAAATATAAATTCTAAAATTAGATAGTGTTCCCTGATGTGAAACTATACAAAATTACTGTGATAAAATCACCAAGCTACTGGCAAAAAATCAGACCTGAGGATCAATGGAACAGATAAGATGCAGACACAAGTGTAGACACAACTACAAATACATTCAGCCACCTTTATCTTTCACAAAGGGGCAAAAATACTCACTGGAAGAAAGTCTGTGTAATAAATAATGCTGGAAAAATTGGCTTTACACATGACAGGGGCTTAAAACAGACCCATGCCTATTACCACACACAAAACTATAGTCAAAATGGATCAAAGGGGTTGACCAAATAACTCAGCAGATTAAAGTACCTGCAAGCAGACGCAGGGATGCGATCCAGGCCTGCTCTGCCAGCCCCACCCCCAGGGCTGGCAATTGATACTGGGTGTGGTGGTGCGCACCTGTAATCCAGCTCTTGGGAGGCTATAAACAGGCAGATCACTACCAGTCTGATCCAGTAGTTAGATGGATTCATTCTCTTAGTGATTTTTTTTAGGGAAGGGCCTACAGTTCTACTACTTGTATAGTTTCACATCTGGGAACACTATCTAATTTTAGAATTTATATTTTGATAGCCTAAAAAAAGTCTTATTGCTGTTAGTTGTCAATTTTTCTCCTCTCTGTTAGTTCAGTAGAATAAGTGATTGCCTGACAAGCACAAGGGCCTGAGTTCAATCTCCAGTTATGTCAAAAAAAAAAAAAAAAAAAAAAAAAAAAAAAAAAAAAAAAAAAAAAAAAAAAAAAAAAAAAAAAAAAAAAAAAAAAAAAAAAACGAGACCCTGAACACCCTGTAGCTTCACCTAAAACAGAAAAAAAAAGGATCAAAGATTTAAATATTAAAACTGAAACACTAAATCTTCTGGAAGAGAAGCAAGGCAGAAATCTTAAGGACCAGGGTAGGCAGAATTCATGAACAAAAATCAAGGTGAGAAATAATTCAAAAATCAACAATTGGGATCTCATCTTTTTGAAAAGTTTGGGCCAGGGAGATGGCTCAGTGGAATAAACACTTCTATAGCAAGCACAAGGGCCTGAGTTCAATCCCGGTTCCACAAAAAAAAAACAAACAAACAAAAAGTTTCTTCACATCAAAAGAAATCACTAGGGTGGGCCAAATAGCTCAGCAGATTAAAGTGCAGGGGCCAAGGGTTCAATCCCCAGGCCTTCCTTGCAAGCCCCACCCCCAGGGCACACTGAGAGGACAATTGTGACTGGGCATGGTGGTGTATGCGGATCATGACATGAGGCTGATCTAGTAGTGAGACCCTAAACACTCTGTAGGCCCTTCCCTAAAAAAAATCACTAAGAGAATTAAAAGAAAACCCCACAAACTGGGGGGGGGGGGGGAAATATAGCAGCCATCCTCCAGTCAAAAGACTATCTAGAACATATAAAGAATTTTTAAAAACCAGGCCTCCAAAATTCAAACCCAATCCATAAATAGGCATCTGAGATTAATATACACTTCACAAATGAGATAAAAATAACCAAATAAATATATGAAAAAATGTTCATATATTTGCTTATTCAAAAGATGCAAATTAAAACAATGCTGAGATACCATCTTATCCCAGAAAGAATGGCTATTATCAAGAAATCAACAAATAACAAGGCCAGCCAGACAGCTCAGCAGATTAAAGTGCCTGCTTAGGCAGAGTGCAGTGGCCAGGGTTCAATAGCTAACATGCTGTGCAGGACCTGATCCTGGAGTGCACTGAGATAGTGATTGAGACTGGGTGTTGTGATATGCACCTGTAATCCCAGCACTTGGGAGGCTGAAAACAAGAGGATCACTATGAGTCCAATCTATTCAGTGAGACCCTACAGACCCTATATAAGAAAGGAAGAGAAGAGAAGAGAAGAGAAGAGAAGAGAAGAGAAGAGAAGAGAAGAGAAGAGAAGAGAAGAGAAGAGGAAAGAAATCAACAAATAACAAATGCTGGAGAGGCTGTGGGGAAAAAGGAATCCTCCACTGTTGGTGAGAATGCAGGCTGATGCAACCATTATGGAAAATCAGTATGGAGCTTCATCAAAAAGCTACGAATGGAGGTACCACTCAAACCAGCAATTCCCCTCCTAGGTATTTTTCAAAAAGAAATGAAATCATCATATCACAGCCATTATGTGAACCCATGTTTATAGCAGCACAAGTTGTCATAGCTAAATCTTGCAAATAACCCAAATACCCATCAACTGAGGAAAGGATAAAAAGATACAGCATTTTTATATGCCAGAGTATTATTCAACTATAAAAAAGATAAATTTGAGGCTTGAGTAGATAAATGGATGCAGCTAGAGACTATATCGGTAAATGAAAGAATCAGATCCACATGTGCAAACTTCATATTATCTCACTAGTGAGTGTGAGAACCTGAAAAAGTAAATAAAATGAGAAAGCTACAATAGATAATACAAAAGGGACAGGATTTGTTCAATGGGAAAGAAAAACTGGGATGAGGAAAAGGACAAAAAAAGAAGGGGAAAAAATATATTTATGTATATATGCAGGATAGTTTGGATAACTGTACTGCTGATTTTTGCTGGTCTTTTGAAAGAAGCAGTTAATGCTTAATTTTTTTTCTTTTTATTCTTTTGAATTTCTTACAACTTTTTGTTATTGTTTTATTTTGTTTTTTCTTTAAATCAATCTTGCACATTTATATCTGGTAACCTAAACAACTAATTTGAAGATAATATCATGCAATACAGCAACCATTGTTGAATTCCTATTACTCTATTTAGTGAAATTTTGTATCTTTTTTTTGTCTTTTTGAGACAGGGTCTCACTATGTAGTTCAGGCTGGCCTTAAGCTCATTTTGTAGCTCAGGCTGGTCTCGAACTTACAACAATCCTCCTGCCTCAGCCTCCCGAGTACTGGGATTACAGGCATGCGCCACTACACCCGGCTCTGAAATTTTGTATCCTTTCTAATGTTTTTTCTATTACCATCTTGTACTCTTTTAAAAATAAGAACAAAATTAGATAATTTGATGGTTGCACAACTTTGAATATGCTAAAAATCACTCAATTGTATTATTTAAAAGGGTGATGATTATTGTAATACGTGAATTACAGTTCTTTAAAAAAGAAATTTTAAAAAGACCTATACTTTATTACCAAACAGACCAAAGAGTCACAGTCCCTCATTCTTATAAAACTTAAGGTCCAAGACTATCTCGAGAGAAAAAGTAAAAGATCACAGGAAATGAGAATATCTTTGCAAAAGGGAAGAGGAATAAGAAATGGAGGGAAAAAGAGGTGTAAGGAATTGGGGAGGAAGATGTGTTATGTACGTGTAACAATTCCCCATAAAGAACATAAGTATGCTGAGTTCAATCCCCAGTTCCACAAAAAAAAAAAGAATATAATTATGTGCAAACATGTTCCAATAAACACAAAATTTAAAAAGAATACATGTAGGGTCTTAAACCCTCTACTGGACAACAAGTCATTCATTTATAGATCTAAAAAACTACCAAACTATTCTCAATTTAAAAAACAGGAGGATCACTACAAGTCTGATCTGTATAGTAAGACCATGTAGATCCTGTACTAAATACATTTTTTAAAAAAGAAAAGAAATAAAGAAAAACTGGGGCTAGTTATTAGCTCAGTGATGAGTGTTTGCCTGGCCTGTGCAAGAACAGGGTTCCACCCTGAGAACTGCAAAAAGAAAAAAAGGAGTGACAGAGCACAAAAAAAGGTAGGAAGACATGCAGAAAGGGTCTAGAAGGGTCATGAAAATATGCCTTTCAATGAGAGGCCAAAAATAGAAACTTATGAGAACCAGGAAAATGAATTCCTCTTACTATAAAATAGAAAAAGATATAAAATATTAGTCATGTTGGCACAGACCCAGCAACAATCTCTGAAGGACAGAGTCTATCCTTATATTCAGCCAACAGCATTAATATGTTACATCACAAAAGCACGTCTAGTTTTTTTTTCTATGAAGTTTAAGTAGCTTTCAGATATTGAACATTATTACTCTAAATGATAGATGTATTATTTATGTCCTGGGTTTCAAAAGCAAACACACTCATAAAATCAAATCTAAGAAGATTAACTCAGAAGGTTATTACAGACAACATGATTTCTTTAGCGGCAGGAGGTCTCAACCCCCACACAGGATGTCTGGCTACAATTAGAAGAAATAAGAGAACTGTAAACCACCCCCCAACATAAATAAAAACAAAATGCTTGAAACATGCAAAGTATGTGAAAATCACTAGTCCTGTGATCATTATACTAATCACTAAAATTATTTTAAGACATAATTCATCTTCATCAAGTGATAATATGTACTTGGTCCCATAAGACTTGATGATTCAAAGCTTTTATAGATACACACTCATGCAGATACACAAACTAAATTTGATTGAACTGCTAATTCTGAATTTAGTGGTGAATAAATATGGGTACTATTAAAAAAAAACTAAGAGAACCTTGGTTTCTTCCACAAGTTGTTGCTATTAGACACCAGCTTAAACGTGAAAAGCACTGTATTTTAGAAATTCCTTGCTCTCTTTTACATTCCTAGAACTTAGGTCCTGTGGGTTCTCATGTATTAGCATTTTCTACCTCCCACTGAAAAAGTTTCAGCTTTACATATACTCTTTGGTTATCATGTGTACATAAAATTAAAATGGAAAAACTAAAAATGTCTAGAGTAGTCACAAAGTTAATACTTCAGAATGGAATTTAAATCAGTCTTCTGAAAGGGAGACTCTGACATCCTGTTGTTATTTCTTGAATACTTTTATAGAGTGTCATTTTTTTCACCACCCTGCCCTTTCCTTTACTGCATTTTCATACAATGAGTTTGCTATGACCATCACCGGACATAAGAACAACAACAAAAACATTACATCTGGATCCTGTATTAGTTTCAGTTGCAGCTAAACATACTTTCTTTTAAAACACCAATAGGAAAGCAAGGAAAGAAGGAAGAAAAGGATTCATTCCTATGACAGTTAAGATTTATTCTTTATCCAAGGACAACAAAAGAATCCCCTTTGTACTATGCAACTACAGTTTGTCTTACTAAATTTTCCACTTCTAAAGTTCACCTCTTTATAAAATTATGGCCAAATATTCAAATAAAATTTGTACTATGCTAAGCCAGATAATCACCTCCATATGGGTGTAGGGCTAACAAATCACTGTGCATGCCTGTTCCAAGTTCACCCACACACATATTCCATTGACATCTGGGCCATTTAGTAACTTCTTTTGGTTACCAATTTAATCCACACTTACCAAAGAACAAGAAAAATGCATGTAACTTTGCTCTTGAAACAAGCAGATGATTTTAACATATTTGTAATAAACAGTGACATTAAAGAAACCTAAGTATCTCTTCTGCTTACACATATAATCTGAACTCTATAATGTAAATAGGGCTGGCCAAATAGCACCACAGATTAAAGCGTCTGCAAGCAGGCTCAGGGGCCAGGGGTTCAATCCCATCCAGGGCCTGCCCGGCCGACCCGCCCCTGGCCCATACTGAGGGTCTGTAATGCCAGCTCTTAGGAGGCTGTAAACAGGCAGACCACTACAAGTCTGATCTAGTAGTGAGACCCTGAATATCCTGTAGACCCCTCCCTAAAATATTTTTTAAAAAAGTAAATATTAGGCAACAGGCCTGGATTTTTTTAAAAAAGTAAAATATAAAGGTCTAAATTTAAGATGCAAATTTTAGAGCCTAGCTGTGTAAGAAAAATAGTTCTAAAAATCAGTGGGAAAACTAGGCAAAGTGGAGTTTGAATTATGTGAAATAATACTTCAGAATTACTGTTTTCTTAAATATGATAATGCTGATAAACTTAAGGAAAAAATATAATGTTTGTAACTTATTTTCAAATGGCTTGTCCACAAAAAGAGTCATTAAAAATTGTACATTAAAAAAAGAAAAGAGCCAGCCAGATAGCTCAGTGGACTAAAGTGTCTGATTAGACAGACACAGTGGCCAGGGTTCAATCCCTGGCATGGCCAGCCCTATCTCTGAGGCTCACTGAGCCAGCAATTGAGACTGAGCGTGGTGGCACATGCCTCTAATCCCAGCACTGGGGAGGCTAAAAACAGGAGAATCACTATGAGTCCAATATACATAGTGAGACCCTGCAGACTCTGTACTGAATACATAAAAAAATAGTAACATTTTTAACAACTGATAAATGATATATGGGTATTATACCATTCTTTCTTATAGATTCAAACATTGATATTGCCAATCACAAGTTTTTCCTAAACCCACAAGCAAGGATATTAATATGCTGATGACTGACATATTGAGTGTCCACTAATTGTCCAGAATTCTGATAAATTCTTCACATAAATACTGTAATTGCAGTTGAGTTTTTAAATATTCTTTCAAATATGAGAAAATTAAAGCTTTAGGAATGTAAGTAATTTACACAAAGTCACAGTGCTAGAAAAGATATAGTCACAGGTTTACTTAAAATACGCCTATTTCAAACAGAACAGTCATGATCAAATGTTTAAAAAAACTTATATAGGCATTCAGAAAGTACAGGCACAAATTCTCTGAACAAACCATTAACATTACAGTTGACTAACTTCTTCCTTAAAGTAGAATTATCTGAAATATTTTCAACGACTGACCTAACATAGCCAACAGGCAAAATTTTTAAATCATAGAGACAAAGGGAAAAGAGAGACTTCCCCAAGCCCACATGTATAAGATTACTATATTTAGGAAGGACTGGCTACAAGATGTTCTCCACTTTGATGCATATTAACTCAAGAACAAAGTCAGGGCTGAGGAGTTGTGACAATCCTATGGTTCCATCTCCATTTATGTAATGGAAGTAATCATCTCTGGACAGAGAAGAATGTTTTCAGAAAAATTAGAAAAGAAAATATTTAACTTAAAGTCACATAAAATAAGGAGTCACACGACAAGGTCCCCCAAACTAGCATGTGGAGAAACTGGCCAATCCTGGCTTTCATTCCTTATAACCAGTGACAGTTGAAATACCCCTGGCTGCCCGCAATTTTATAATTCTTTAGTAAGGAAAGAGCACACCCGTGAAATCTGTTCTTGAAATTTCCAGTGACCAATAGATTCAACTATGTTTCCTGATAGCTAAGACCAAAATAAAACAACCACATCAAGCACCTGAGATTCAAAAACTTTTCTACTTAATGTTCTCTGCAAAGAGAATTGGTCTATCATAGGTTAGTGAGCCCTAGGGCATACTCCTGAATTTAGAACTCCTGGGCAGGCCCACAGCAAGCTCAGAGGTGATTAGACTTCTCCCTAAAGAATTAAATTCCTTTTTAACCTATCACAAACTGATAAAGGAAAAAGGGAAATAAAATTTTTAATGTGAAACTAGTGAAAATTCTTCTGAAAAGGCCTTCATTGTCTTTAGACACAGTCCAATCTTCACCAGGATGGTAATACTTAACAGTTGGTAGGAAAACAGCAAAGACCAGACTCCCACTATGAGGGAAAGCAAGGAAGGAAGCCCCACAAGGGATAAGGGCAGCATGTAGGTAACAGAAAAGTCCTAAAACAAAAAGTCCAAGCAGTAATAGTAACAGAAGCCTGAAGGATTTCAGCTTATGTTCTTTCCCGATTAAAAAAAAAAAAAAAAAAAAAAAAAGCCATGTTCTATTTGTCCAGCCAAATTACTAGGCATGCATAAGGCCTAACTCTAGAGGGAGCCAAATCAGGGGAAGGTGGGCACATAGCACTATTCCAGACTCCTGCTACTGTCTGCTGTCACTGAGAGTGAAGGCCCTGGTACAAGGTGTGGGGAGCAATAGGTAGAAGGTAGTTAGTTGTCTTTCTTCTATGAAGAGTTACTACAGCAATATGAGACAGAAGCCTACCATCCCAAGGGAGCAATGAACAAGAAATAGAGCCTAAGGAGACCTGTTCTCTCATAAATTTTGACAAGCTAGGACACAAGGTCATAGATAAAACAGCATTTTTTGGATGCACCATGTCTTTTTTTTATCTTTTACCTGGGATATTACTTCTAGTATTATATTTGGTAAATGTTGGAAGGCAAGATAGTAATCTGTTTATACCAAATTTGTTAAAACACATTCTTTAGCCTGTTTTTATCCCTCAATACAAATGTGAGAAGTTGTCCTCTACAGCAATATTAATCTAGACTTCTCATCATTTATTTTGGCTCTGACTGATAACATACAAGAAACATTCCTGTAACTTTTTGTCTAGTATGCAGCCGAGCCACTATTTTATGTGAAAAAGCTAAGTTTTAGAAATATATTACTTTGGGAATCCATAGATACTTTTTAATTCCAAAGAAAATGCAGTATTTTGGAAGAGTCTTTGTCCTGGATGAAAATTCTCTTTACATAAACCAATGACAGGCATCATTTTATTCTCAAAATATTTCATGCTGTAAAAACTGCAGTCACTTATTGAATCAAAGTCTGCAATCACTTGTCCTCCCACACTTAGGAAATAAAGACTCTTCATGTCAACAGGCCAAACATCTGAAAGACAATAAAAATCTTCCCACTTTCCCATACTCTAATAGAAAACAAAAATGAATTCATTTGTCTGATCCTTTCTCAATTCAAAAAATTTTTAATTTAATTTTTGAAAGTTGAAAAAGAACATTCTTGGGGCTGAGATGATAGCTCAGCAGTCTAAGTGCCTGCCTGGCAAGTTCAAGGACCTGGGTTCAATCCCCTGTGCCACATGCCATGCCAGTCCCAGAACCCTGGACACACCAAGCCAATCACCAAACCAAGTATGGTGGTGGCACATGCCTGTAATCCCGTGCTAGGGAGGCTGACAGGAGGATCATTACAAGTCTGAGCTATATAGCAAGACTGTACTACATAAATTAATAAAAGATATTAAAAAAGAAATATCTTATTTCCTCTCTGCTAAAATGAAGTCCTTTCTTCTACCAGAATACTAACATGTCAACATTTTCCACCTTTGATTATTGCACTTTTGCTATATTTGTGTTAAAACAAATGATCCCATTTTATGGTTTCAAATCAAAGAATGTTATTTGAATTTCATTTTATAGAAAAAAATAAAATTTAGCAGCTACCCTAGTATTTAAATCAACTACTAGAAATAGCTAAATAGTTACAGCTTTAAGGAATCTTCATATTACAAACTGTGGTTTTAAAGAACCTCCAGAATGTGAAATAATAAATGTAATCCAGATGTTGACTAAAAAAATGAAAACAAGATTGTTTTTACTTCATAGCAACCAAATAGGTCAACCCATTTCCTCCTTCAGAGAATTCTCAGAGGACCACAAGCTCACTTAAAGACCATGTGTTTCATATGTATCTGTCCACAGAAAAAAGGAAACGCTGCTGTCCAAAATAAACAGGAATATTATATATTTCCCATGAAAGTGAATTTAAAACTGAAGTAGGGCTGTGTCTACATATTGCCAAATATCTGGATAAAAACTAGAAGGGTAAAAAAAAAATCATGAATAACGAGTTATTGGGAAATATTTTTCAATTATCAAAATGCTTGGTTTTACAGTAAAGGTATATTACAATTTTTTATAATTTTATTTAGTAATCACAGGAATACATTTTTCAAAAGAAAGAAGTCCTGATGAGAATTTTAAGACAGGAACTTTATTTCATCCTACTTGAACCATGTTTCCAGTGACTTACTGAAAACTAAGTCAGTTAAAGTAAATTTGCTCTGTGAAAGTAAATTACAAAATCTTCTTAGCCAACTAAATTGATCTTCTAATATTTACATAATACTGAAAGATACTTATCTGAAATAAATGCTTACTGAATTGTCTACATCCAAATTGCAAAACACATCAGAATCTCAAGTCTGTCATTTGGGGGAATGACATTAACTATAAACTATGTAACTTTGGTTAACTTCAAAAGTGAGGAAAGAGGTATATTCTCTATTATTTTTATTATTACATGTTATGTACATAATGATTAGATTTATTGTGGGAAGTTAGTATAAAAGATATATTTTCTATTCTTATTCAAAAATAGTTTACTATTTTCCCACAAATTCGAAACTACATTTTAAGTTCAAAAATATTCACTACATCTTAAACAGTATTCTGAATACTTAATAAAACCTAAAGTTCACTTCACTTTAGAACTCATACTACACACTGACAAACATGCTTCCTAAAATACCTGCCAATAAACTCCCTGAGCTCTGAGAACTGTGGATTCCCATCCACTTGTTACCACAGGCTAAACTTCCATTTAAACTTCAATCAATACAGCTTACTGTCTACTTCTATCTTCATTTAGATATTTCATGAACAAGTCACATTTTAATTCTACTAGTTCATTGGTTATAATCTTTCTGTGGAAAAAAAACACCTAAAAAAGCTCAACTAAGTATAAGGAACAACTGTTTGAAGGCATCAGGAAACCATTATGCAGAAGATAAGGAGGCCAGGAGCCCAAGAAAGAGAAAGCAGAGAGAAAAGCCCAACTACCTGAGTTGCTCTCCTCCTTAAGGTATTTGTCAATTTGCAGTAGAAGCTGAGGAACCAATACACAAAACAGAAACAAGCAACTGACAATATCAACAGAATCTCCACTACTCTTAGGAAACAGAGAGCAAAAATTAACAGTTCAAGTGCTGTCAAAGTAGAAGAGACCTTGCTAAACATCTATGCTTTTTCTTGGGACCACTGACAGTAGCTCTACCAGAGAGAAAGGTAAACGAGAAAAACAGACCACTGCATACCAATTTAAAGGGATATTCCTTCATCTAAAATGCTTGCCAGGATTTCTTGTCTTGTCATGCTGTGGTTTGAAACAAAGTCTCATTCATATATATATATATATATATATATTCCAGACTGGTCTTTAACTATGTAGCCCAGGCTGACCTCAAAGTAGCCACCCTCTTGCCTCAGCCTCTCAAGTGCTAAATTACAAGCCTATAACACTCTTTCCAGATGCTAGGACCTCTCAATAAAGCTGGAGTCTCAAATTATTTAAACAATTTTTTTTAAATAATTGTATTGAGAAACAAATAGCAATGAGACAGTTTCAAAACCGATTAGTAGGACAGTTTCAATAATTAATACATTGCATATTGTTGTCTTAGTGGTCATTCACGGTACAAGATATCCTACAGCCAGGGAGATGGCTCAGTGGAATAAGTGCTTCCCTGGCAAGCACAAGGGCCTGAG
>PVKA01011579.1:17585-60624 GCA_004027165.1 Ctenomys sociabilis | reverse complement strand
GTCCCTGGCAGATACAAAACTAAAATACATAAGAATCACAGTAAAAACTTAGTATCTTACTCTTCCAAGGATTTCCACAGGTAACTTAGAGTTGAGCAACACTGGTTTCACTTGATCACCAGATAGAAATCCATTCACTGGACTTAAGCTGTCAAAAATTGCATCATATTTGGCCTTATCTTCAGACTATAATATAAAAAAGGTAAATAACAATTTTAATAATGGCAAAATAATTTAACTGCAGTTTAAAAGTCAAATCTTCAAAGACCAGAGAACATGCAAACTAATATTCAAAACATACTTCATTTTAATCAAAATAGGAGCACATAATAATTTTAAAGTGATTCTGCTCTTGAGTCCAGTGTCCCTATTTCCTTTGTAGCTAGAATACTGGTTTTTTTTAGTTAGGCTACAATAAAGATTTCAGATAGGACTTTGAAAAACATTTAGTCTCCTCTCTCACTTAGACTAACAATAAAAAATACCTTCTGTAAGAAAGCTTAGTGATATTCTATGACTCTCACTTGGTAGTAGGTAGTTTCAAATTCAAGAAATGCATTTTTAAATATTAAGTATCAATGCTCTAGAAATAAACATCAAGACTGCTCCAATTTGCCAAAAACACATTTTCTTTTTCTTGTCAATAACAAGACAGCTTCAAAAATCTTGAAGGTTTCTTACACACCATGAAAAATCTGCTTATTATCTGCCCATGCAAAGCCTAATTCCTCACCTTTTATCATAAAGTGACTTAACAATCTAAAGATTCCTCAAAGTTCCCTAACCAGGCAAGTTTGGTAGTATATACCTGTAATCTAGCAGTCTGCAGGCTGAGGCAGGAGGATCACAGTGACCTCGAGGCCAGCCTGGGCCACATAAGGACTTCAAGGCCAGTCTAAACTACACACTCACAGTGAGACCCTCTCTCAAAAAAAAAAAAAAAGAGAACACAAACAAACAAAAAACCCTAACTGTGCTAATAATGTAGATTAATACCTTTCAAAAGCAGGAGGAGAGGCTATGCATGTGGGTAGGAAACAAAGTAGAGTAAGAAATGAGTAATTACAAGTTTACTTACTTTTACAGCCCACGGGAGCTCAGCTGCAGGTCCACTGGTTAGCAAAGGGTTACTGGTATCATGCTAAAAATAAAAATAATTTGTTGAAATCCTACTACCACTAATCAATTAAGAAAAAAAATGGTCTCTGGACTTAATTGCATTCATTCAAAATGTAGGATTCTCAATATATTCAGAATACTATTTTACATTAACTACACCTTCATCTATTTTCCACTAAAACAAAAACATTTTTTTTAGCCATATAAATCACTGTGGAATATTAAAATATATGTCAGTGTTACATAAGAAATCTTACTACAATTAACATTAGATAAATTAACAAAAACATTGATTCACTGGGTGTTGGATTAGTCTGTTGGTTTGTTTTGAGACAAGGTCTCACTATATAGGCCAAGCTGGTCTTGGACCTGCTGTACATAGCCCCAGCTATGATTCAAACCTGGTATCTTCTTGCCCTGGCCTTCTGAGTATTGGAATTATGGGTATGCACCACTACACACAGTGACAAAAACATTTAGAGTCCTTTTAACTGATGATTTTTCCCCAATGTTGTTTAGGAAAACCACAGTAGGAAAACAACCCAAACTATAAGTTATTAGTACATGCTGCCTTTTAAGTAGGCCTAAATTATTAATTTATCTGATTGAAGTCACAGATGATTATATTTGAAAAATCTTTTAATAAATACGTAGCCTAGTGGTACAGCTCTTATCTAGCATGTGCAAGGCCCTGGGTTTGATTGTCAACACAATAAACAAAGACAATAAAATCAAGAGCCACTATGCAGAGGAGATGGCTCAGCAGAATAAGCTCTTCCCTGGCAAGCACAAAGGTCTGAGTTCAATCCCCGGTTCAGCAAAAAAAAAAAAAAAAAAAATGAGCCACTAAATTTCTGAAAAAAATGAGAAAAGGTGAGTCAGTCCTATCAGATGCAGGCATTTACCAAATAATAATTACAACACTGCAGAATCAGTAAATGGATACACAGATTGATGGCTACAAATGGAAAAATTCAGAAAGAAACCAAAATATGTATGAGAAACAACTCAAAAATAGACGGGCTATCATTAAACAGTCATATAAAGGCAATGTAAATTCATCATAAGTATAAGAAAAGTATTCAGCATCACTCCATAAAATCAAAAGAACAAATCATAATTACATACCAGCTTCACCACATTGACAAGAAACTACAAATTTGACAGCAGAATGCTACCAAAAGTGAGGAGAAACAGGCATTTCAACAAATTATTAGAAGAGATGTAAACCAGTACATCACAAGAAAAGCAAGTTGATAATATTTATGCAAATTAAAAAGAGAAAAAACCAGAATAGCAATTCTACTTCTGGGGACCTATCTATCTATCTATCTATCTTTCTCTTTCTTTCATGTTCTATTTCTGGGGATCGATCGATCTATCTATCTATCTATCTATCTATCTATCTATCTATCTATATTTCTTTCATGTGCAAAAATGACATATATATGAGGCTGCTGTTCTTTACAGCTTTTTGTTTGTTTGGTTTTGGTTTTCTGAGACCAGGTCTCACTATATAGTCCAGGCTGGCCTTCAACTCACAATAATCCTCTTGCTTCAGCATCCAAGTACTGGGATTACAGGCATGTGCCATAATGCCCAGCTCCACTCCAGAATTTTTTTAATAATAAAAAGTTAGGAGCAATCAAAGGTTAACAACAGAAGGTTAAATGATAAATATAAACAAAGAAATACTATGCAGCCATTAAAAAGTAAAAGACTTTATGACATGGTATGTAAAGGTCTTTTAACCACACTGCTCTTTTTTTTTATTTTTGAGACAGGGCCTCACTATATAGCTTGGGCTGGCCTTGAACTCACTATGTAGCCAGGCTGGCCTCAAATTCACAGCAATCCTACTACACTTAGCCTCTCAAGTGCTAGGATTGCTGGCTCAGGATGCCTTAAGGGCAGGGCTGGTAACACCTGAGATCTGGGGATGGAACCACAGTATCTGAGGCTAACTGCGTGCACTTAAACAGGCACTTAACAACTGAGCTCATGGGCAGGCCTCCATACATTACTTTTAAATGGTATAAAATCTATGCACAGTATGCTACAATTAACAGAAAATGAGGAAAATAATTTATATTTCTTAATATTCACATATAACAACTAAAGGATACACAAGAAGCGAACGATGATTTCTTAGAAACTAAGAAAACCATGCAGCTGAGTCATTATAGAGGTTAAAGGAAGAAATTTTAAAACATTAATTTCAAATTATGCGGTATCAGTTTTAAAAATTAAATACAATTTACATCCAAAAACATTTCTTACAAATCTTGGCGGAGGAACAGCCAGGTTCAAGCTATTCAGTGAAACCTCCAGTCCACTCTGGGCACACGCCACAAGACGCAAAGCAACAAAAAATTCCTGAGAAAGAAAATATGAATGTTAAAAGCATCTTCTACCTACCTACCTACCTACCTACCTACCTACCCCATCTACCTACTTTCCTACTACACATAATCTGAAATTATAAAATTCAGAATTACCCTATGGTTTTTATGTAATAACAAGTAAGAGCATATCTGCTTCAAAACACATGTTTTAAAACTGAGCATGGGTACAAAAACAGACATGTGAATCAGTGGGACAGGACAAAGAATACAGACACATCTGGCGTTCTGATCTTGGACAAAGGTGCCAAAATATGATGGACGGAATATAGGCTCTCTAATAAATGGTGTTGGGCCATTGTTTCCTTCTTATTATCTTGTTTGGAAATTTTGGGTTTTTCCCCCCTTTAAAATAAAAACAAAGAAAAAAATGGTATTGGGAAAATGGGCTTTCCACATATAGAAGATTAAATTTAGACTCTCTCTTACTATGAGTCACTCTTACTATGAGTCAAACTAAAAACAAACTGGATCAAAGACTTGAACAATTTGTTGAACAATAAAATACATAAAACTCAAGTCATAAATAAGCTTACACAAAGACTTTTCTGCCTATTCTTCACCCCCCTTGGTCTTTTTGAGACAGGATCTTGCTATGTAGTTCGAGCTGGCCTTGAGCTTACTTTGCAGCCCAGGCTGGCCTCAAACTTGCAGATCTTCCTTCCTCAGTCTGCTGAGTGCTGGGATTACAGGTGTGCACCACCACACCTGGCTTGGGAAAGACTGTTTAACAGAAGCCTAATTCTATAAGAAATAACATTAAGAACTAGCAAATGGAATTGTATCAAATTAAAAAGATGCACAGTAAAGGAAACAACCAATTGAATACAGAGTGAAACGACAAACTGCAAAATGGGAAGAAATCTTTGCCAGCTATTCCTTGCACAGAGGACTAATATCTAGAACACACAAGGAATTAAAAAATGTTTAGACCACCTCAAATAAAGGACTAAATAAAAAAAAAAAAAAAATGAGCAACTTAGCTAGGTGTGGTAGTGCATGACTGTAATCCCAGCTCCAGGATGAGGAGGGGGGGCTGAGGCAGGAGGATTACCATGACTTACAGATCAGCCTGAACTATATATGAGTTTAGGGACAGCCTGAACTACACGGTGAGACCTTGTCTCAAAAAATACAAGGACCAACCAGATAGCTCAGTCGATTAAAGTATCCACTTAGGCAAACACAGGGACTGGGTTTCGATCTGACTAAGATATGGTGGCGCACACCTGTAATCCCAGCTCTTTGTAGGCTGAAAATAAGAGGATCACTAGAGTCCAATCTGTGTAGTGAGACCCTGTACTAAATACATTAAAATTTTAAAAAAGTGTTTGTGTGTGTGTGTGTGTGTGTGTGTGTGTGTGTGTGTTTAGAAAGAGAGAAAATAAGCAACCGAAATGAACAGATACTTCTCAGAAGCACCAGTAAATACATGATAAGAGATTCACCACTGCTGGCCATTACAGAAATGCAAATTAAAACAACATTAAGATTCTACTTTATCCCAGAAAAAATGGTTATCATCAAGAAACAAAAAAGAATAAATGCTAGCAAGGCTGTGGGGAAAAAGGAACCTTTCTACATTGCTGGAAGGGATGTAGAGTAGTACAACCACTATGGCAATTAGTATGGAGATTCCTCAAAAAACTCAAAATGGAAATTCCATTCAACTTCTCATTCTCCTTCTAGATATCTTCCCAAAAGAGTTAAAGACATCATATTATAGTGATGCATGCTTACTTGTGCGTACAGCAGCACAATTCATAATAGCTCAATCTTGGAAGCAGCCTGTGTATCCACCACAGATAAGTGGATAAAGAAAATGTGATATTTATACACAGTGGACAGCAGAACCCAAGTGCCCAGATGAACTTAGTTTTCCTACATCTCCAATGTACTGAACTGCCTCTTCTACCCACAGGCTCCAATAAGAACTACAATGCAGTTTTGAAATCTGAATTCAGAAACTAGACCTAATTTTTCCCATTCCTTTTCTAGATTTGATCCTGTGTTAGCCACACCTATAAAAGGAAATTAGTTAGGTAACAGTGCTAAGCAAAAATATCAAGATTTAAAAGAATCCAGTATTATAGGAAAACTATAAAAGTTACAAAGAAGCCTTACAAAATTCATGTCTTTTTTGGCCAGTTTTTCTGGTCTAAAGTTTACTTCTGGTTATATATATATACACACATACATTTTGGGAGGGGGGTAGTAATTATGTCAGAAGTAAGATCTACACCAGAATAGTCAAATTTAATTAGTCAAAGAGATTCCTTCTAAAGGTATCAGGCAATACTTAACAGTAATAGAAATCAACATTTACTTAAAATCTTCTAAATACAAAAAATTTAATGAGATAAACAGAGAAAAGTCCTTCTGTAGGACAGAAAAAATCTCAGGAGAACAATGTCACCAAACTAACACTAACCTTTAGGAATTAGATATTTTAATGCTCAGTGTTGGAAAATGTTTCAATGTTATAACACCTGCTCTTACAAAACTCTAATGTTGATAAAAACTAATTCTTATCTTAAGAATAGAACTGATCATTAAATTTCAAATAATTCAAAAAGTTTCTTCAAATGTATCTCCAAATCTTACTTGTTTATTCAGGGTGCCTTTGCCAGCTGTGTCGGCTAAATCCCAAATCTGAAAATTAGAGGGAAAAAAAGAGAAGCCTTATTTTTAACAGAAATCATCTTATAAATTAATTAAATCCCTGCACCATACAGCCTCATGTTCTCTAGTAATCAAATTAAGAATAATGGAATCAAAAGTGAATAAAATCTAAAAAATTATTCAGTGTGATTTATCAAAAAGACACTATAGCTCTATGAGGTTAAAGGGGACTTGACTGTACAATATTTAAGACATCAGAGAAAGAAGTGCAAGTTCCAACTTCCAATCAAATGCCTCTTCTCCAAACCTAGTCTTAACTCTAAATCACTGAGCTAAATATAAATAGCTCAGTGGATTAAAACACCTGCAAGAAGGCACAGTTTGTCGCCCAGGCCTCCAGGAACAGGCCCCACCCCCAGGGCATACTGAGACAGCAATTGAGACTGGGCATGGTGGTACGCTCCTATAATCCCAGTTCTTGGGAGGCTGTAAACAAGTGCATCACTAGGAGTCCAACCTAGTAGTGAGACCCTGAAACACCCTATAGGCCCTTACTTAAAAATAAATAAAGACATAGGGACCAGGGAGATGGCTCAGGAGAATAAGCACTTGCCTGGCAAGCTCTAGGGCCAGAGTTCAATTTCTGGTTCCACAATAAATAAATAAATAATCAATCAATCAATCAAATGTTATTCTGCTAAAACATACTATCCTTGATTTTTGTTCCTTATTTTTTTAATTATTTATTTTTTTAACCAATACATTGTACATTGTTATCTTCTTAGTGGCTATCCACAAAACAAGAAGCAGGATATCCTGTCCAAACACTATTAGTATAAACTAATAGTAATTCAAAAAGTTTCTTTTTGAAATTAGTACCACCATGCCCAGTCTCTTCTCATTGAGTTAAAGTGAAAGTAGCTGTATATCTATCCTATTTTGTATATAGAAATACAAAAAAGACTTTCCTTTGCATCCTCTTTTTTTGTTTAGTCCTGTCAGAGATAGGTATTCCATTGGCATCTAAATATTATAGGGGCAACCCGCTTGGGCCCCCCTTCTGTCCCTCTCTGACAGAAGCTTTTCTTTCCAATAAAGTTTTATCCTCAACCTCTGTTTGTTCCTAAAATTCATTCTTTGGTTTTAAAGAACACGAACTCATCCAGGTCAGGTCGGGAGTTTTACTTCCCTATATCATTTGGAGGTCATCCACCAAGTTCACTGGACAGGGATTCAAAGCTGTAATGAAAATGCCTATTCTCTTTCGAGCGCCTTTAGATAGAGCCTCTAATGAGTACATCTGACTGCCAATCAACAACTACGATCCCTTTCAGCTTGAAAAAGTCAGTGCGGTCTTCACTCATGTTCCCTAATGGCAGTTCGGGTTACTTCTTCAGAGGGGGGAATGTTGTAGGCAGCGGAGTTAGATAGAAATATTTTTAGGCAGGCAGGCAGGCAGGCAGGCAGGCAGGGCCAGGCTCTCGAAAGAGAATACAGGAAACAAGATGTCTGTGTCTGCAACTCTGGGAGTGACACAGGCTCCCTCAATAAATAAATAAATAAACAAAGATTATAGGTGCATGAATACAGCAAAACAATCCAACACAGTTCAGCAGTCCACAATCCATCCTCAAGATACTATTTCCTACATGCAAGTTAAGAGATTAATGTTCACTTGTGAATAATTAAGTTATTAATAAAGATTATTTTCAAGACTTTGACTCTATATCAATATGATATATAAAGATTTGACAAGAGGGACTTTCCAAGTCCCTTTCATCACTTTCTAAAGATTCCCAAACAATTTTCTATTCATTACACATTAAACAGAGACAGTCACACAGAGGCAGTAGGAATAGAGCCAACTCTTTTGGTGGGTGGCAAGGTTCCCAGTCTGTACTGTAACTCTCCACAATAACCAAATACTGTATATTGTACTGTTATTTCCTCATTTCACCCCTCTCAAAACTTTATTAAAAAAAAAAAAACTTTATTTTATCTGATGCAGGGTCTCACTATGCAGTTCAGACTTGTAGTGATCCTCCTGCTTCAGCCTCCCCAGCACTGGGATTACAGGCACGCATCACCACATCTGGTTTTGGGGCCAGCACAGCACGCAGTACTAGGAATCAAACTTAGGTCCTTGCACTTGCCAGACAGGTGCTTAGACAACCAAGCTATCTCCCCACCCTAAAAGTAACTTATTTCTAAAAATCTAAACACTACCTTACTCTTTTTTTTTCTTATTTTTGGCGAGACTGGTGATTGAACTCAGGCCCTTGCACTTGCCAGGGAAGTGCTTATTCCACTGAGCCATCCCCCCTGCCCCCACTACCTTACTTTTCAAGAGGGTAAATCATCGTATCACAAATCACCCCATTCCATTCTTCAGTAACTCAGTACTATTTTCTTGATGCTATCTTTCTGAATTTGCACCCAGATCACCCATGATTACACATATGCATTATAATTTAGTCACAATAAACAAATACTACCTTTCCAAGTATCAAGTCTGGAAGCCCTGATTTTTTCAGGAAAGCAGCAGCATCTGAAGCCAATACCCTTCCAGTATTTCCTGTATCAACCTGAAAAAGATACAAATTGTAATCTCAGAACAAAACACAAACACAGAATTACCACCATTTATCTGCCTTCTGCTTGTGGTTTGGGAACTTATTTCTTTGTTTGTTTTATAATTTATTCATTTATTTTTTTAAAATCAATACATTGTACATCTTCTTAGTGGCTATCCGTAATACAAGAAGCAGACAGGATATCCTTTACAAACTCTATTAGCACAAATTTCACTGAATTAAGCGAAAGTAGCTGTATATCTATCCTAACTATTCTGTATATACAAATACAAAATGCTCCTTCCTTTTAGCCTCTTTTGTCTAGTCCTGTCAGAGATGGGTATTCCATTGGCACCTAAATACTACAGGTGTGTGAATTCAGCAAAACAATCCAACACAGTTCAGCAGTCCACAATAGTAGGGGGTTATCCGCATAAGTTGTTGACTTGAGCCATTCACAGCTCAGTATATTAATATGGCTTTACTTTTTATACCTCCTTTCTATACTTTTCTGCTGGATGATTAAGACCAAGCTAAAGCAAGACCTTTATAACAAGAAATGTAACTTTTGTATCAGTTAAGGTCAGTCAGGTACCCTCACTCTTTATCCTGTAACCCTGTACCGCACTTTGTAGATCCTTTGTCAGTGTCTGCCATGTGGATAAGTCACGGCCTTTACTTGACCAAGTTGATCTCTGTGGAAGTTTGAGAGAATGTTTTCTCTCCATGTGACTCTCCTTAGGCACACTATACATCATCTATCACACTGTTCTGTGGCTCCATAATCTCCTTGATCAGAAAATTTGGGGCACAACTGATTACATGATGTTATAGTACAAATTCTTCTATGTCCTGAGTCTTCACTGACCTTGAAAGACTAGGGCCAAAATGTTGCAGCCTTTCCTTTTCTCCAATTTTTGATCCACAAACTTAGACTGTTAGTCCTCCAGAAGAGAAGCTTATTATTACTCTGCAACATATGCAGTTTGGTTTACCCACACTATTTGTCTAAATATCAGACATCGTAGGCATAACATGGAACAGGTATTTTCCATCAAGTATTGAGATATTAAACTCTAAGTCCTTACAGGATATGAAAAAAAAATTTTTTTAAATAGAAATGAACACATATATTTACATAGAAATTTAGAAATCTATCCATATACAGCCTTGTAGAAAGACTGTCCTGTGACTTTTTTGTGTGTGTCTTATTTTTCATTTATTACCCTATAAAAAAATTTATTTGAAAGACAGTATAGTAATACTTGGTATGTATTTAGAAGACCAGAATGACAGGCATTCCAAGCATGACCCTTCTATTACACATTGCTAAATTCAGTGCAGTTTCTTGGTTCACAGGTATCAGCGTATATAGTTAGTCAGGGTGAGAATCCTACCAATTAACTGAGAGTTTCAGAAATCTGCTGATGTTTCTTAGGATCATTGCCTTACCCATCTAGTGTGTATAAATGAATGACTTTGCCCTCTCTCTGCCCTCTCCTTTCTCTGTCCAATCCTCAAGTTCTCTCTTCTCTCTTTCCTTTTGGGAACTCACTTTTTAGAGAAAAGGAACATGAATTCTTTGATTAAAAAAACCAAAGGAGTTTGTAGAAAGCCAAATGGGTAAAGCAGCAACTAGACAAAATCACGTCACCATCTGCAAAGTGCTTTTTATCCTGGCTATGACACAAATACAAAAACTGAAGGTCAGAGGATATAAAAGCAAATCAGCAGAATGTTCTTTTTTTTTTTTTTTTCCTGGTCATTTTGAGACAGGGTTTCCATGTACAGTTTTGGCTTAACTCGCTCTGTAGCCCAGGTGGGCCTCAAACTGACAGCAATCCTACTGCCTCAGCCTCCCAAGTACTAGGATTACAGGCATGCACCTTGGTCAAGATCTACTAATTTGAAATCTTACAGCTGTTATTTAAACCCCAATAAACATATGGCAATAGGAGAAAAAAAGCATTCCCTGAAGATTTTCTGGCAAACAGGAACAACCACATATTATCTCTTGCTTCAGTTTCAGATCATCACTTCAAATAATTATCAAAGCAGTATCAACTCCCTGGGGATGTAGCTCAGTGCTACAGCAACTTTCTGGAAAGCACAAAGCCCTGATTTTGATTCCTGGTATCAAAAAGAAGAAAAACTGCAGTATCAACTCTAAAACTAGCACTGACTGAATAATAAAACTTTACGAAACAACCTTTGAGGGTGGGGAGATAGCTCAGCAGTTTAAGTGCCTGCCCAGCATGTGTAAGGTCCTAAGTTCAATTCCCAGTGTAAAAAAAAAAAAAAAAAAAAAAAAAAGAAGCAGCAGCTTTGAACCAAAATTAAAGAAAACAACATTTTAACTCCTGGGGACTTCCCGTTAAAACAGATTAAGGTCACCAAGAACAGAAAAACACTTCTCAAATTATGACTCTCTATTTTGTAAAGATTTTCTAAAGTTTTGTTTATAAAAAATAAAAAGTAGCCAGCCATGATGCATGCCTGTAATCTTAGCAATCAGGAGGCTGAGACAGGAGGACTGCTCTGAGTCTGAGGCCTGCTGAGGGTACAAAACAAGTTCAAGACCAGTCTGAAGTACATACAGACCAACATCTTGTCTCAAAAAGAAAAATGCAGAGGTCATGGAAAACAGAACATTATACTAGAGTATTTACAAAACAGATATTATTTTCTGTTTAGTTCAACAAACAAGTGTACAATAAACATCTCAATATCAGCAAAAAGCAGAGAAAGAAACCCTTTCTTTCAAAAGCTAGAACATGGGATAAACCAAGTACTAAGCAAAAAAAGAACTGCCTAATTTTCAAATTTGAAGAAACCCCCAACTTCTGATTTTATGAACTGAATGAAACAGTGTTCAATAGTATCTGATTCTCATTGGCCCATCAGAATCCAAAAATAAATAGTTTTACTTAATGCCTTTACTTTTTAGTGGCAATATAATTACTACAAAGCTTTAATAGCAATTTATTCTGCTTTTTAAAGGACATAACTAGGTAAGTCAATTGTATTAAAGAAGGTTAAGTGGGCTATTTATTTTGTCTTTTTTTTTTTTTTTTTTTTTAGACAGGGTGTCACTAAGTAGTTCAGGCTGACCTTGAACTCACTTTGTAACCCAGGCTAGTCAAACTCACAATGATCCTCCGGTCTCAACTTCCTGTACACTGGGATTACAGTATGTACCATTGTACCAAGCTTTTGTACCTCTCTTTTAAATCTTTATTTATCAGGGCCGGCGGTATAGCTCAGCGGACTAAGCGCTTGCTTAGGTAAGCTCAGGGACCAGTGTTCGATCCTTGGTTCCCCCAGTCGCGCCGGCCCCGCCTTCGGGTGCACTGAGCCAGCAATGCAATCCGGGCGCGGTGGCGCGCGCCTGTCATCCCAGCACATGGGAGGCAAAAAGCAGGAAGATCACTATGAATGTGGGCTGCATGCATAGTGAGACCCTGCACCAAAAAAAAATAGAAAAAGATAAATCTTTATTTATCTTTGGGATTACATTTATTTTTAGTTTTTTAAAAGAATACAAAATAATAATAAAATGATATAGAATTTCGCTAAGCAATAATATTAATTTGACAGTATTTGTTGTATTGCATGGTGCTGTCTTCAACTTAGTTGTTCAGATTATCAGACATATGCATGCAAAATTGAAAAAAGAAAAGGTTATAAAAAAAGATTAAGAGAGGGGCCAGGGAGATGGCTCAGGGGAATAAGTGCTTCCCTGGCAAGCGCAAGGGCCTGAGTTCAATCCCTGGTTCCGCAAAAAAAAAAAAAAAAAAGAGAAAAAAATGAAAAAAGACAAAACAAATTAAGCATTAGCTTTTCATTTAGACAGAACAAGTTTTTGAGTTTTTTGTTTTTTTAAAGTTAGTACTAAAGAACATTGATTTTAGGGGCTGGGGAAATAGCTCAGCAGCTTAAGTAGCTGCCTGCCAATCACAAGGTCTCCAGTACTTCCCCCCCCAAAAAAATGATTTTTATATGAAGCCATTATGTACGAATCCCTCTTCAAAAAATGACCTACACCAGAGTAGTGGCACACTCTGATAATTCTGAGGCTGAGGCAGGAGGATTGCTATGAATTCCAGGCCAATGTGAGCAACAAAGTGAGTTCAAGGCGTGCCTAAACTGCATAGCAAGATCCTGTCTCAAAAAAAGGTGGCCTAGTATCTGGTGTATAAGGTTCCAGCCATATAGGAAAGTCATTTAAAGTACCAGGTTAAGAACCTCAGCTATCTGTAAAAATTTAAGAGATGATAATTTCTAACCTATATGCATGGCTGGTAGAAATATGGCAGAGAAAGTATCTAAGATTTAGATACTAGCTTCAAGATAAAGAAACAAATAATAGAAGCTTTAAAAATATACAATCAAGGGTCAGCCAAATAGCTTAGTGGATGAAAGTCAGGAGGACAGGAACAGGGGGATGGGGGAAAGGGGGGGGTTGTTGACCCCTGGGCCTGCAGTGCTGGCCCCATCCCCAGGGCATGCTGAGATGGCAATTGAGACTGGGCGTGGTGGTAGGCCTATAATCCCAGCTCATGGGAGGCTGTAAACAGGCAGATCACTACAAATACATCTAGTAGTGAGACCCTGAACACCCTCTAGACCCCTCCCTAAAATATGAAAAAAAAAAAAAAATCAAGCTGGTGTGGTTATATGCATACTTAATCCCAGCCACTTGTGAGGCTAACACAGAAGGATCTATAGTCCAGTCTAAACAATAAAGCAAGACCCTAGTTCTTAAAATATAAATTTAAAATACAATTAGAAAATGTCTAAAACATTTTCAGGCAGAAATTAATTCTCTGGCCTTAGACATTGCTAATAGTATGTGGTTCTAAATTTCCACGTCAAGACCAAGAAAGCTTAGAATGGTTAATTAATATTTCCTGCAACTATACACAGTCAAGCTAAATATGAGACCAGCTTCTTCTATGATCATGATCACAAGGAGGCTTTCAGGAAAAATATCTAAAATTTGGAAATGGGAAAGTGAGACTGTCCATACTACCCTCAGTAGATCATCTGATCTACAGAATAAACCTCTAATTAACTTTGTACTGAAAAAATGACTATTTGTACTTCATGGGTAAGTTACAAAAACTTGCCGGGATGGTGGCCCATGCCTGTAATCCCAGCACTTGGGAGGCTGAGGCAGGAGGATTGTTGCGAGTTTAAGACCAGCCTGAGCTACAAAGTGAACTTAAGGCCAGCCTGAACTGCATAGTGAGACCCTGTCTCAAAGACAAAAAAAGGGCTGGCAAGATAGCTCAGTGGTCTAAAGCACCTGCTTGGGCAAGCTCTCAGGGACCCTGGTTCGATCCCCAGCACCACATGCTGTGCCAGCCCCTCCCCAAGGGCGGGCTGAGCTGACCTCCCCCCCACAAAAAAAGAGTCCGTGATGTGTAGCGAGACCCTGTAATAAATAAATTAATTTTTTAAAAAAGACAAATGCACAGAACATTCAAAAAAAAATTACAAAAACTAATAGAAATGCATATGATCCCTGTCCATACCAATGCAAATGAATTTTGTCTGGTAGAATACAAATCTCCATAACCCATCTTTTTTATTTTTATACATGACTGGTTCCTGAAATAATCAGTGAATTAAATAAAAATTCTTGATCCGTCTACGCATGCATGTGATTCTAGTAATTAAATGATGGGCTTTGTGCACTCTGCTATTTAGTTACACCCTCAGCCACCACATTTTTGGTTTTTTTTTGCGGAACTGGGGATTGAACTCAGGTCTTTGTGCTTGCCAGAGAAGCTCTTATTCCACTGAGCCATCTCCCCGGCCCCTCACCACACTCATTTTAGATGTATGAGAATGATGGTTTTCAGTTTTAAAAATTATACTTTCAGTTAAGTGTTTTAAAAGTTCCTATTTATTTGGTTTATAATTTTGATATTTGTACCTGAATGAATATATTTAATGTATAGATTTCTAACATACTTTCCTTTTTTTTCTAGAAGTTTGTCAAAATCATAAGAGTATTCAAAGTTGGAGGATAAAACACAAGAAACTAAAAACAAGACATATTAAATTATTCAGCTAGCTGGTATTGTACATGCACATGATACAGAGCTGGCCCAACATTTTATGTTCAAATTAGGAAAACAATGAAACAAAACTCTTACCTGTCTATAGTACTTCTCATATACTGGGTTCCCACTTGATAACTAAAATAAAAAATAATAATTATATTTTATCCAGTAACTTATATTACTATATTGTGATAATCAATAGATATTTGATGTACTAATTATTATAACTGTCCTACTAACCTATTTTGAAATTGTCTCACTGCTATTTCTTTCTCATCAAAATTAATTTAAAAAATTTTAGAAGGTATTTGAGAAAAAAAGTTGAGTAACATAAAATATCCTTGATTTCAAGAAGCTGGCTTTATTTCTTCATAGAGGAACAAGGAGAATGAATAAAGATAAGTTACATAGATTACAAAGCATCAAGCAGAGAATACAACAGAAATCTTAACTCATCATAACCTCTTTCTCATGCAAATTCTTTTTTCCATCTAACAAATTAGAAATGAAATGAGTTAGTGAAAGCTAGGTGAGAATCCCAGTACTTCAATCGCTCACCCTTCTCTCAAGAGCTAAAAGTATCTACAAATTCAGTCCGAAAACCACTGCAATAAATAATTAAATGAGGGATTGATGATGTAACTTAGTTGTATAGCATTGGCCTAATATGCACAAAGCTGTAGGTTCAACCCACAAAACTACAACAAAGGGCCGGTGAGAGAGCTTAGTGGACAAAGCACCTGCTTAAGCAAGCACACGGAGCAGGGTACAATTCCCAGCACCACATGCTGTGCCAGCCCCGCCCATAGGCACACTGAGCCAGCCACAGAGTCTGGGCATGGTGGCACATGCCTGTAATCCCAGCACTGAGGAAGCTGAAAACAGGAAGATCACTAAGAGCCAAAGCGGTGCAGTGAAGCCCTGTATCAAATACATTAAAAACAAAAAACAAAACCTGTAAAAAAATAAGTCAAGATAAGTAAAAATTAAATGAATACACTGTACAAAAGGATGATACTGATGTCATCAGATATGAACTGATTAAACACAGGCAGACAGTGTCATTTGACTCACAACACAGTGGTCAGCTCACAATAACGTCTCAGCTGAAAGGCAGCTTTGGAGTATCCATGTTTGAAGACTCAAATGTGACTGTACATAAATGTTTAAGAATGTTTTGGACCAATAAGGGGATCTGGAAGGTTTCATGGATGACAGAACAGATACAAGGTATTCCTTGGAGGAAATGGTGACGGTAATTCTACACAGAGATAACAGCACGCAAAAAGGCATGCAATTAACAAACAGTTCAGTTAGATCTATAAACAGCACAAGAAGTTCTAATAGGACATAAGATGGTGACATTTTGCACATAACAATTTATGAAGAAACTTTTCTATGGCAAAAGTAAAAAAAATAAAGATGGAAAGGGACAAATTCAAGAGTTGCTAACTTACTATGAGGTAACCATATGTGAAGAGAAGGAGCAGAAGCAGAACACAGAAAGCTGAGGATCTGGACATAGTGACTGGCAAAAAAAGGGTACTGTTTGAAGAAAAGTTTTTAAAATAGATTTGGCAGGACTTACTAAGGGAAAAGGCATAGTTAGAAATATATACACATAACAATACACATATATCACAGCATTATTACAGAATACATTTACACACAGTATATCAATGTATGTTCTCTGTGGGTTCTAACTTTAAGACTGGCCAGGCGCAGTGGCACATGTCTGTAATCCCAGCACTGAGGTTAAGGTAAGAGGATTATCTCAAGTTTGAGGCCATTCTGGATAAAATAGTGAGTTCGAGGCCAGTATACACTATGTAGCAAAACTGTCTTAAAAAGAAAAAAGTCCTCTTTTTTTCCCCAATTCCCTTCTCCTCCCTTCAAATGTATCAGATACAGGTACATATTCCCTATGATGAATACAATCATTATGTCTATCTGAAATGTACCAAGGGCATGGTAGCACACTCCTGTAATTCCAGATCTTGGGAGGCTGGGGCAGGAGGATTGTTAAGAGTTCATGGCTAGCCTGAGCTACAAAAGTTCAAGACCAGCCTAAATTGCATAGCAAAACCCTATCTAAACACACACACACACACACACACACACACACACACACAACCAGTACCAATAAACTTAATTTAAAAACAAACAAAAAATAAGAGGTGGCACATGCTTGTAATTCCAGTACTCAGGAGACAGGAGTATCATTCCAACTTTGAGACCAGGCTGGCATACAAAGTGAGTGCGAGGCCAACATGAACCTTGTATGAACCTTGTTAGTGAGACCCTATCTCAAAAAGGCCAAAAAAAAAAAAAAAAAACAAGCTATGCCCAGTTTAAAAAAAAAAAAGACCCAAACTGTAATGTATGTGGACAAATCTTAACCAAGACATCCAATCTCAAAGAGGTTAGTTATCCAAACTTTTAAATAGCAAAGTCAGGACATGATTTCAGGTCTTTCCCACCCAGCATTACATGTTGCTCCTTGTATGCCCTTGTTTCCTGTGGCTTACTTATAGTTTGCTGTTCTAGTACCTCATCTTTCTAATTTTTTAAAAATACACTATTATTATTTCACTAAAATACACTGAAGCAGGATAGGTTTAGTAAATGTTTTTTCTTTCTCCTCACCATATATATAACTTCTGACCAAGATATCAGTTAGTAGTGTATAAATGCTTTCATCACTTGAACAGATCATGAAATCTGAAAGGAGCTAGTGATAAGTCCATCTTTCTTGTCCTAACTTTTTAGACACTGGAATCTTAGCCCTATCTCCCCAAAAAGCTTTATAAATCCAGTGTAAGCATCTCAGTAGAAACTTTTTTTAAAAAACAAGTCCTACAAAATTGCTTGCATACTGTTCAAAACCAGCTGGAAACCTCTAGTTAAAAACTCAAAAGCTCAATGAATAAAACTTAAGGTTTTGAAATTCAGCAAAAGATTAATTTTAACTTAACTTGAGGGAGGGTACCAGGAATAGAACTCTTAAAAAAAAAACAAGACATTGAAATGTGTATTTCAAAAGCAAAAAAATTAAAAATTAAATGAGATCTCAACACAGAAGATTTAATTTTGAAATTCTATGATTATATTTGCAATGAATTGCAGGAGCTCTATCTAGTCTTATTTTTAATGGGATAAAATTTTATTCTGTACTGGAAAGGAATAAAATTACATAAGACCTGAATTTTGCAGCACAAAATTTGGAAGAACATGTAAAACAATCATTAATAGAAATAACTTATTTGACAAGGTCTTATAAAATATCTAGCAAGGAAAATAGCTTTCATAAAAGTAAAGAGATATTGCCTATGAAAATACTATGACATAAATTTATATTGAAAAATTTAAAATATTCTCCAATTAGCAAAATTATTCCTGTGCCTATTGGGGACAGCAGCACAAATAGAGAGTAAACTGGCAATAAAAATTGCTTCTCTACAGTCAAATATAAAGGTTAACAATTATGAAACATAAAATACAACTCAAATATTTTGCAATTTTATAAAAATCAAAACTAGTAAAATTGTATTAGAAAATAATTGCACTGTTCAGAAAATAAGCAGTGGCCCAGTATGGTGGCCCACACTTGTAATCCAAGCACTCAGAAGCTGAGACAGGAGGATTGCTGTGAATTTGAGGCCAGCCTGACCTAACAAAATTAATTCCAGGCCAGTCTAGCAGTGTAAACTGCACAGTAAAATCCTGTCTCAAAAAGACCAAAAAAAAAGAAAGAAAGAGAAAGGAAAACAAAATCAGTAGGAGTGATACACAGAAACTGATTTTTAAAAGCATGGTTATTATCCCCCAATATATATATATTTTATTTCTTAATATTCAATTACAATGACTATAAAGATTTTTTTACATCAGAAAAAATGTTTTAGAAAATTTCATTTTTGAAAACAAAATTTGAACAAAACTATTTTACTGTTCTATTAATCCAATAAAAACTGGATTAATAGTCAAAATAAAAATATTACCAGACTTATACAGCTAGGCACAGTGGCAAATACTCATACTGTAATACCCATATCTGTGAAGCTAAGGCAAAAAGATTCAAAGTTTAAGCCCAACCTGGACAATATAGTGAGTGAAAACCTGTCTCAAATTTAAAAAGAATGTAGTTCAGTGTAAAGTTCAGCAAAAAAAAAAAAAAAAAAAAAGAACTTAAAATATTTATAATGCTCCCTTCATTCTCAAAAACATTTAAGGAGCCAGAGATACAGAACAGCACTTGCCTGCCAAGCACAAGGTCCTGAGTTTGGATCTTGGTACACCCTCCAAAAAAAGTTTCAGCTTAAAAAGAAAACTACACAGTCATCTACTTTTAGACAAGAAAGCAAATGAAATGTTTCCTCTACAAGAATTTATACTACCCAGGAAAAAAATTCATACATATCAACAAATTCTGGGTTGCAAAATGTATCTTGTCACATTAGATTCATTGGTTACTGCATAAAACACATATGTGAGATGGTATCAGTTTACTATGGTGTTCTAAAGTACACTTTGCACTGGTAACTAGAGCAACACGGCTAAGTAAGAATGGAAAAAGTCATCCAAATCGCCAAGTAACTTTACCAAGCAAGATGACTGAAGAATGTTTTGGATGTGTCTCAGTAAAACTGACTTTTGTTGTTGTTGGACTACAAGTACAATTACATTTTAGTTTCAAGAAAAATCACAAATAATGAAAACAAAAATATCTGCAAAAGTGATCACAGTGATTATCTCTGGATAATTAGATTATAAATGGTTTTTACCTTTTTATGTAACTGCATGTCTCTGAAAATATTATCATAAGTATGTTCTACTTAAATTATGACAATGAAACAATAGCTATTTTCAGGCTGGGGAGATAGCTCAGTAGAATAAGCGTTTGCTTGGCAAGCAAAAGGCACTGAGTTCAATGCCCCATACCACAAAAAATGAAATAAACATTTATTTATCTATTAAAAATAATAGTTATTTATAGGGAAGACATAAAAATTTTATCAGTATACCAAACATGTAAACTTTGAATTTTAATGGAATGACTGAGCATGACCTTTGAGCAACTACACTTCTAAAGGAAAACATTTAAACTATAGTCGTCAAAATCAAAGTGACCTTTTATAATTCTGTTAGTATAATTTTAAAGAAATTATACATTATCGTCAGTTGTGACAATTTATGGTTTTAATTTTTTAAAAATATTTTTAATTACTTTATTTATTTGGTACAGGGTCTCACTAACACAGCTCAGACTCAACTCTGCCTCCTCAGTGCTGGGATTACAGGCATGCGACCCCACACTTGGTTTCAGTGGTTAGCATAGTGTACCTGAGCTTCCGGGGTTGGCAAGGCATGCAATACCAGAGATTGAACCTGGGTCCTTGTGCTTGCCAGGCAAGTGCTTACTTAGACCACTGTCCCCAGCACTGTTGTGACAGTGTAAATATTCATAAATGTAAAAAATTTAAGTAGTCAATTGTTATTTACCACATAGCCTGAATGAAGTAACATAGTGCTCCACTGTAAGGGTTGGTCCTATGACTTACTTTGATCAATAAAATATAAGAAAATTGTAGTTCTAAGCAGAATCTTTAACAGCTACTATTTGTTTCTGACAGCTTTTATTCCTTTCTCCCTGCCAACAAAACAGTATGTCATGAACACAGACTGAGTCTCTATCCTAGACCCTGAAATAAAAAGAACTGCAGACCGGAACCAAAGCTAACTCCTTGGGACTCTATAATGAAGGCAATAAATAAATCTTTCTTACTGGAGAGTTAATTTGGCTAGGTGTGGTGGCACAAATCTGTAATCCTTAGCCTGAGCTACATAATAAAAATTTTATTTAAAAAAAATTTAAAAAATGAGTTGCTTCAATGTCAGTTTGGGGAGGGAAGAATTACAGGAGGAGATGCTGGATTATACGACTTCAAGAGTCTTTAACACAAAAACTGAAATTTTAAATGGTTCAGATTTACTGTAAATTATTACAGAACAATGTGGCAAAAGATGAAAATATAGACACAACACCTAAAAGATGTCCATCTTCTTCAATTAATCCTAAGGGCACATGACATAAAGAGTGGATCAAGTGTAAATTAATGAAATGGGAGAGTAAGATTGATCTTTGAAATAAAAGTGTTTTATAATTTTTTTTTAATGTCTTTTTTTTGAGACAGGGTCTCACTATGCAGTTCAGGCTGTCCTTCAGCTCACTTTGTAGCTCAAGCTGGTCTTGAACTCACAACAATCCTCCTGCCTCAGCCTCCCAAGTGCTGGGATTACAGGCATGCGCCACCACGCCCGGCCAATATAATTTTGTTTTTCTTCTTGAGACAAGATTTCACTATGTACCAAACCTGGCAACAGTTTTTATTTATTTATTTACTTACTTACTTACTTAGAGACAAGGTCTCTCTACACAGTTCAGATTGGCCTTGCGCTCACTTTTTGCAGATCCGAGGCTGATCCTGAACTAGCAGCCTATGAGTCCACCTCCCAACTGCTGAGATTACAGGCATGCACAACCACACCTGTCTACCTCCCAACTGCTGAGATTACAGGCATGCAAGTCAGGGATAGAACTCTGAATCTTGTGTTTGCCAGTAGGTGCTTATGCCTCTGGGATATATCCCCCAACCCATCAGTTCTTTACCTGGATTGTGACTATAATAACATGAATCCACACATTATGAAACTTAACATACTGAATATTCTTAATCCAAGAATCAGAAATGCTCCAAAACATTTAGCAACAGCACACATGTAGAAAATTCATTCCTAATCACATTTGATGGACTATAGTCAAAACGCAGGCATGTTAAGAATAACAAAGAAAATTACCAATAGACTATGTTGATAAATTATATATGAAACAAATTCTTTCCCCCTATTTTATTAGGTATATGCAAATACTCCAAAATCCAAAGGCTCAAATCCAAAAAACTTCCGCTCCCAAGGGTTTTAGACAAAAGGCACTCAAGTTATATGTGAGTATGCCTAGGTCCATTTTCTGCTGTTAGAGTAGAATACTACAGTCTTAGTAATGACAAAGGAAAGAAATGTACTTCTCACAATTCTGGAGGATGGGACATCCAATATCAAGGTGCCAGCACCTGGGGAGAGTTTCTAGTGGCATATTAACAGTGGAGAGCATCGCAAGGCAACAGCAAGGCAAAGCACTCCCAGGATAACTAACCCACTCCTACTCTTTATGAAGGTACAGCCCTCATGAAGGTACAGCCCTCTTAAAAATCTTACCACTTAATACTATCAGGGTGGCAATTAAATCTCAATGTGCATTTCACAGATTTTTTTTTAATTTTCTCTTTATTTTTTGATGAATTTTGCATATTTATATCTGGCAATATGAGCAACTAATTTGAAGACAACAATATGAAATATAATATTCTTGAGTACCTATCATTTTGTTTAGTGAATTTCTGAATCATTTATAATGATTTTATTACTATTTTTTATTTTCTTTCTTTAATTTTATTTTATTTTATTGACAGACAAATATCAATGAGACAGTTTCAAAGCTGATTAATAGGACAATTTCAATAATCAATACTCTTTACATTGTTATCTTCCCAGTGGTTATCCACAGCACAAGAAGCAGACAGTGTCTCCTGTCCAAACACTATTAGTACAAATCTTTCTCCTCATAGAATTGAGTGAAAGTAGCTGCATATTTATCCTAACTATTCTGTGTATACAAATATATATATTTGTATATATACATATACATATACATATATATATATATATATATATATTTTTTTTTTTTTTTTTTTTTTTTTTTTGTCTTTTTGAGGCAGGGTCTCACTATGCAGTTCAAGCTGGCCTTAAGCTCACTTTGTAGCTCAGGCTGGTCTCGAACTCCCAACAATCCTCCTGCCTCAGCCTCCCGAGTGCTGGGATTACAGGCCTGCGCCGCCACCCCCGGCTTGTGTATACAAATATAAAATGGTCCTTCCTTTGCATCCCCTTTTTGTCACAGGAGATTTTTAAACCATGACATGTTCATAAAGCCTGGTGAAACCGAAGATCTCTAAGATGTACTGATTCAACTTCTCTGGATTTGATACTGTACTGTATTTACACAAGATGTTACAATTAGAGTAAGTAGTTGAAGGGTATATGGCACTTCTCTCAATTACTTTTTTTTTTTTTTTCTGGTGGAACTGGCGATTAAACACAGGCCCTTGCGCTTGCCAGGGAAGTGATTATTCCATTGAGCCATCTCCCTGGCCCCTCTTGATTACTTTTTGTAACTTTCAAAGTATAAAGACCACTGTGAAGTGATGAAAACCCAGCAATTTAGCTAGAAAAAAAAAAAAAATACAGTATATGAAAACAGCCATTGAGCTTTCATAATAAAAGAGAAAGGAACAGTATTTTTTTTTAAATGTATTTGGTACAGGGTCTCACTATACAGCTTGGACTCAGTGATCCTCCTGTTTTCAGCCTCCCCAAAGGTGGGATTACAGGCTTGCGCAGCACTCCTGGACTTGGCTGTGGCTCAGCATGCCCTGGGGTGGGGCCAGTGTGGCATGGAGTTACCAGGGATCAAACCCCAGTCCCTGTGCTTGCCTAAGTAGGCACTAAATCCACTGAGCTATCTCGCCAGTCCAGGAACAGATCTTTCAAAATGTTTTCAGTTTTGCTGTCTACTAAAAATTTAAGAAAATGAGTATCATCCCAGTACTACTAAACATTTTTAAACAGTGGTTATAATGTACACCATTTCCTATAATTTGCCATTAAAATTATTTTTGACATATTAACATGAAACCTCATCAACTGAGAATTCTGCCTTTTAATATTCTATTTTCAAAAGGTCTGAAAAACCAGGAGATAGAGCCCTACATCTTTTCAACTCTTCCTTCTCAACTACATTACCATTCCTTGAGCAGAACAGTAAATCCTAAGGCAACAGTACTAACTGAATGCACAAAGGGCTTATGCTTTTGTACATGATTACAATGTGTAGTGCCTAGTGGTAACACTTTATGATGTCTAAGAAAGATTACAAACTTTACAATGCAAAGGAAAACAGACAAAAAGCAAAAGACAAGAATGAAAAATAAAAAGGAACAACAATGATCGAGTAATCCAAAGTAGCAAGAAAAACAAATCAGAAACTGCAATCAAGGGAAAGCCAGTAATTGAGAACTCTTAGAACTCTGAGGCTGGCATGGAAGATGTGGGAAGGCCCCCTTTAGGTGAACAGTCCTCACCTGCACAGCTGGGGTGTGGGACCCACTAAGAATGCGAGCAGTTCCCTTACAGAATGCAGGATTATTACCCCTTAGCTCTCTGGTAAGTCACAATTCATTTAATAATTTAATGTATACCAGATACTTCCTAGGTACATAATAATAGGTTTAGGCATCTAGGGTTACAATAATCAGATTGGGCTCCTGCCCTCAAAAATGCTTACAGTCTAGCCAGGTATGGTAGGACACACCTGTAATGACAGTATTCAGGAGGCTGAGAAAGGTGAATTGTAACAAGCTCAAGGCCAGTATAAGCTACATAGTGAGGCCAGGAGGAACTACTATAGAGCTTATCCCCCCAAAATAAGCAAATAAATAATTTTTAAAAGCTTATAGTCTAAGGGCCAGCCTAAAGCACCTGCAAGCAGGCATAAGTGGTTCGATCCCTGGGCCTGCCATGCCAGCCCTGCCCCCCCACCCCCACGTGCAGGCTGAGACAGCAATTGAGATTGGGCATGGTGGCACACACATCTATAATCCCAGCTCTTGGAAGGTTGTAAATAGGAGGATTGATATGCACCTGATCTAGTAGCAAGACCCTGAACACCTTGTAGACCCTTCCCTAAAATACAAAAAAAAAAAAAAAAAAAAAAAAAAAAAACAGGTCACACCAGAAACTGAGAATAATGGACTAGTTTTTGTGAAATCAAATTCAATGCAATCAAAAAACAAATTCACAATTTTACTTACCTCCAGTGTCATTCATTCATCCATCCATTCATTCATTCATTCATTCATTCATTCATTCATTCATTCATTTATTTTGTATTTTAGGGAAGAGCCTACTAGATCAGACTCCTAATGATCCACTAAACAGGCCCAAGAGCTGGGATTATACTCAAGCCACCACACCCAGTCTCAACTGCTGTCTCAGTGCACCAGGGCCAGGGCCAGCCTTTAAAATAAACATTTCCTAAATCTATCCTTTCTATCCCTGTTACCCCATGACAAAGTCCTGCTACTTCCCAGGTTGGGTCCAGTAGATGGACTACAGGTACACACCACTGTAACCAGCTTGAGTTAAATCAATTTCTTAAAGTGAACTGAGAAAAATACATGACTTTTACATATTTATTAACTGAACTATTGCTTATTTCCAAAACAGCAAAGAGTTTGCAAATAAAAATTTTCATCACTGATTTTTTTTCCCCCAATCTTCCCAAGGACCTTGCATACAGTAGTACTCTTAGCACTGAGCTATACCTCCTATTTTTATTTTTTATTTTGAAACAGGGTCTCACTATGTTGCCCAGACCCTCCTGAATCTTATGATACCCTTGCCTGTCTCTCAAGCAGGTTAGATTATAAGTGTGTGCCACCACGTCAAATTTGCTCAGGATTTAAACAGTAAGTACTTAGGAAACATTATTCTTGGTATGGGATACTTAACACAGAATATCTTAGATTAATAAACAGCAATCCAGATTAATTGAAGGTAAATAAATATACTAATGTTTATACAGACAAATAAGAATCGCTCCTTCAGGGAGAAAAATACCAGTGTTTAACAAATGAGACCAAAATTTAAAAAATTTTACAATTAACAAGGTAACAGAAATGAAGAAGAATCAGTAATCAAACACTGCTTTTTTAAAAAGACAAGTTCAAGGGCTAGAGATATGGCTCAGTGGTAAAGCACTTAATACAATATACGAAGTCCTGGGAGACAGATCTGAGACAGAACACAAGAAAGGTACCAACATTCTACAGGAAGTACTTTTTATTTTCCTTCTCAGCACCTGCAAGTGTCTTGCAACCAGACCAGCTGCCCAGACACCCCAGGAGACAATAAACTTCAGCAATCTCCAGATGTGGCCCTTCACCATCTCTGGATGACTCTAATCCTCTGCAGTGCTCCTCAGTTAGGTTAGCAAAGGGTTGCTCTCTCCCCCATGATCATATAGGTGCACCTGCTTTTTTTCTACATAGACATCCTGCCTACATTCTCAGTAGGTCAGTGTACACATGATTCACCCTTATGCTGTTAACTGCTAGTATTTAAAGCTCCGACTATTAACATTAAAAAAGTTACACTTTGCCAGTTCACATTTTCTAACACAAAATGAGCAACAACCCTCAGCCTGGAAGCCTGTATTGGGAGGAACTTGCCTCTTTACAGAGCCCCGAAGAAGAGGAAAGACAATAATAGTTATGAGCAATGTAGGAGAGGGTAAAGAACCAGCTCATGTGCAATTTCCACCTTACAGCTAAAGACTCACACCAGCTAATAACAGGTTCTCAACATCAAAAAACTATATTTAAATTTTTAAAATGAGGCAAGGTAAACTGTAACCTAAATTTTAATACTGTATTTTAAACACTCATAGGCAGTTTCATAACTTCATAGTAGGTAATATTTATGAATCCTCATTGAACATTTCCTGTATATCAAGTACTGTACTAATCTATACTCTATTAACAGAGGAGGAAAATGAGCTGTGTAACTGACCCAAAGTCACACATGTAGTTATACAAGGTTGGTACTGCAGTGAAATTGAAATCCAAATAGGATTTTTTTTTCTCTCTTCCTTTGTCTTCTTTAGGTACTGAGTGTTGACTCGGGGCCTCATCCATGCTACAGAAGCACTCTACCACCGAACACCATCTCAAGTGCTTTTAGAAATTTATTTTGGTTCAGGATCTCGCTAAATTGCCCAGGCTGGCCTCAAACTTTCTGGGATGTGTGGGTACTGTACCCATCAGGACTTGCACATTTTTTCCCCTTTGGTTTTCTGAGACAAGGTGTGTACCTTGAACTTTCAATCTTCTTAACACAAACTCAATCTCTCAATCCCCTTGCCTCAGCCCCTCAAGTGCTGGAAGTACATGCCACCAGATAAGAACATTTTTCTAATTAATTTAAACTGCATACATTTATCTACTTTTCCCCTAAGTATCACAATTGAACATAAAGTCAAAGCTTTTTCATATTTAAAATCTGAAGAGTCTGAGTTACTTTCAAACATTATTACCTATGCACACAATGAGACAAACATATTCCTTTTAACTTAGGCCCTTTTTGTTGCAGAATTCAAGCACAGCTTAATTCATATAGCATTCATTGTATATTCTGATCAAACTGCAAATCATTACATACAAACAAGCACATATTTGTGCAGAAGTGATGACTGCAACTCACCTCAGTTCTGTTACCAGTCAGCTAACAAATTTATTGTGGTCAATTTTAATATGAAGCAGAAAAATAAAACAGAGGAGATCTTAAAATTGGAAGGAAAAAATCCTTTTTCAGATAAAACTAGGTAACTGAAAAAAAAAGTAATACTGGTGAGTTCACCAAGAGTTTAGCATACTACAGAGAATAGGCTAATGCTGGGTATGGTGGCATACACCTGTAATCCCAGCACTCAGGAGATGGTGACAGGAAGAACACTGCAATTTTGAGGCTACCTTGGGCTACACAGTGACTGCAAGTCTGGTCTGAACTACATAATGAGACCCTGTCTCAAAACAAACAAACAAACAAAAAAGACTAGGTTGAATATGGCCTAATTAATGAATGTCCTTCCAATGATGCCCCAATATAACACACTACTTCATTTATAAGCATACAACAAGGATGAGATACACTCATTCCAGGAACCACCTAAGCAAAGCCAGCATCCATCTTCCTGCAAAAGTATTGTGAAATATACAAAATTTGTTAAATCTCACACATCTTTGTTGTAACCTTTCTCTGGTAGTAAAGAAAAATGTAATTTACACCCATCAACAAGAGTCATGGTATATAATTATTAAGTACAAAGATATATTCAAATAAGACTTATAATTAGGAAAAAGATGAATAACCCCCTCTTCTTGAGCTTCTTGTCCAACCAGTCTACAGGATAACAACATGCTTTCTATACATTTGGGTTTTATACTGATTTTGTTTTGTTTTGTTATTTGAGACATGGCCTCACTATGTAGTTGCCTGAACTCACTAAGTAGCTCAGGCTAACCTTGAACTCTAAGGCAATCATTCTGCCTCAATCTCTTGAATGCTGGGATTATAGGTGTGTACCACCATACCCAACCTGGGTTTCACACTTAAAACCTTAATTCTGCCTGACCACTGATAAACTCGCCCATTTCACAAAAGAAAAAAAGGAGAGAGAGATCTAGAAAAATATCCACATACTCATTTACATATTGGCTCATAAATTTTGACAGATGATATGATCTTAAGTATTCAATTTTGTGCAAGTATATTCACAATGTTGATTGTTATAACAATCACTACCCACAAGGCTGAATACACAACAGTGATCCATTAAGAGTATAATAGGAAGGGCTGGCCAGATAGCTCAGCAGAGTGCAGCAGCTAGGGTTGGATCTCCAGTATGCTGTGCCAGCCCTGCCTCTGGGCACACTGAGTGACAACTGAGATTGGGCATAGTAGCGCATGCCTGTAATCCTAACACTTAGGAGGCTGAAAACAGGAGAATCACTATGACCTGTCTCAAAAAAAAAGGTAACTGATCGTTGGTTTTGTATCCTGCAACTAAACTGAATTTATCAGTTCTAACAATTTTCTTGTGGATTCTAGGGTTTCCTACATATTAAAAAAAAATATGTAACTACATGGAGGTTTCTCAAAAAAATTAAAACTATGACATAATCCAGTAATCTCATATCTGGGTATTTACACAAAAGAACTAAACTTGGTTCTCAAAGAGATACTTGCACTCACATTTTCACTGCAGCACTATTCTCAAAAACCAAGCAATGAAAACTTAAATGTCCACTGATGGATGACACATATTTGGTTTTTGTTTGTTGGCAGTACCAGAGACTGAAAGCAGGGCCTTCACACTGAGCTACATCTCAGCATCCATCCCTAGACAAGATCTCTGACTCACCAAGTGCCCCACAGTAAACTCAAATTCCTAATCCTCCTGCCTCAGCTTCAGACAGTGTTGGGAAAACAGGTATGCGCTACCATGCCTGGCTCATGACAGATGATTTGGGTTGGTTTTTTCCAAGGCTAGTTGAAACCCTGAGTCATGCATATTCTAGAAAAGCACTCTGGGCCAGCAAGATAGCTCAGCAGTCTAAAACACCTGCTTGGGCAAGCTTAGGCAAGGGATTGTGGTTCAATCACCAACACCACATGCCATGCCAGCCCCACCCCCAAGCCGGGCTGAGTTGGCCACAAAAACAAAAAGAGAAAGAAAAAAAGAAAAGTACTCTACCTATATCCCCTACCCACATGATGACAGAAATGTAAAATGTGGCATATATATACAATTGAATATTAGTCACAGAACAGAAGGAAATCCTGTTGTGTGCTACAACATAAAGCTACTATTGATTCAAATGAAATAAGCCAGCTACAGAAGGACAAATTCTGTGGGCCTCCACTTACATATTAAATTCATAGAAGCAGAAAGTACAATGATGGTTCCAGCGAATAGGAAGTAGGAAAATGAGAAATTACTCTTCAACCAATATCGAGTTTCAATCACACAAAGTAAAAAAGTTCTAGAGATCTGTATAAGATTAAACTTACAGTTATCAAAACTATATGCTTAAAAAATTTTTGTAGTGTTTGTCACGTTATTTAACACAATGAATTTTTAAAGCCATGTTATATACAAAGAGAGATTATTGTAATTTTCTATTCTCTAATCTTGCCTTTTCTTTTCCTTGTGTGGGGGGAGGGGGCTAAAACCTTTTGTACTGATAAATAAAAGTACTGACAGGGGCCAGGGAAATGGCTCAGTAGATAAGCACTTGCCTGAGTTCAATCTCTGGTTCTGTGCCAAAAAACAGCACTGACACTGATGGCTGGCATCCCTCTATCACTTCTGATCTTAGGAGGAACGCTTTGAGGCTTTAATCAGTAAATACACTTTTTGTTGTGGGTTTTTCACAAAGTCGTCTTTATTATGTTGAAGAAGTTCCCTTTTACTATTATTGAGTGTGAAAGTTTTGAATTTTGTTAGGTGCTCTTTCAATTGAAATAAAGAAATGGTTTTCTTCATTCTATTAAGGTGGTATATTTATTATATTGAATTATTTTCATATGCTAAACAATTCTTGCATGTGTTTCATTTGATTATCTTTTCCTGGAAAAGAATTTAAAAGCCAGGAAACAAAACATGTCCTTTTTCAGCCAAATGACAAAATTTTGATAAGAAAAATACTGTTTATCTGCACTATAATTTGGAAATATCTGTTTTGTTTCAGACTCTTGAGTAGTAAAATACTACTGCTATATATTACTTTCTTTTTTTTGGCGGAACCGGGCAGTGAACTCAGGCCCTTGCACTTGCCAGGAAAGTACTTATTCCACTGAACCATCTCCCCAGCTATTATTTTCAATTATACACATTCCACCAATTTGTCATTTGGCCAGTTTGCTAAGCCCATTCACAACAGACCCACAATTAGTATGTCTCACTGCCAGGCACTTTGAACCACCAATGGTACTTGCATGATGTCCCACACATGACTAAGCTGCCTGGTGGGACAGTTATGCACGTATTACTTACTAGTGGTTCAAGCTAGCTGCAATGTGTTCCAACTGCAAATGCTGCTCTAGGTTTTGTATTCGGGTCATTCAATTTTGATCTGCAGAAAATAAACTACACTAGAAATTATTGCTTAACCTCTATTAAGAGGAGCCAGATATGGTGGCACACACCTGTCATCCCAACACTCAGGAGGCTGAGGCAGAAGATCCCTGTGAGTGAGGCCAGCCTGAGCCAGATACTAAGTTCAAGGACAACCTGGATTGTATAATGAGACCCTATCTTAAAAACAAAACAAAAAACAACTTAATATGCTAATTTGGCTTTTATTTTATTTTCATCTTCCTTTTTACAACTGAGCTTACAGCTGTGCTTCACATCTGAGTTTCACTTTCCTTCCATGGTTGGTGGAAATCTGGTCTCTCTTAATATTTGTGATGAGAGCTGGGTGTAGTGGCACACACCTATAATCAAAGCATTTGGGAGACTGAGGCAGGAAGACCCTTATGAACTTAAGGCCAGCATAGGCTATACAATGAGTTCAAGACCATTCTGAACTTATACTGTGAGAGCACCAAAAAAAGAAGAAACAAAAAGCATCCAAATTGGCAAGGAAGAAATAAAGCTATATTTACACAGAACATGATCTTATATAAATAAAACCCTAAGGGGTTTATTAAAACTAGTTAAGTGCAGCAAAATTGTGGGATACCAGGTCAATATATAAAAACTAACTATATTTTATATACTTGAAATAAACAATCTAAAAGTGATATTAAAAATCAGTTTCAGGAGGCTGAGGCAGGAGGATTGTTGTGAGTTTGAGACCAGCCTGAGCTACAAAGTGAGCTTAAGGCCAGCCTGAACTACATAGTGAGACCCTGTCTCAAAAAGACAAAAAAAAAAAAAAAATCAGTTTCAGGGCCGGCATGATAGCTCAATGGACTAAGTGCCTGCTTAGGCAGCACAGGAACTGGCACCACATGCCCCGCCAGCCCTGCCCCCATGTGTGCTGAGTGGCCAAGCCCAGGCATGGCTGCACATGCCTTTAATCTCAGTGGGGAGGCTGAAGAATGGAGCATCAACTACAAGCCTGAGCTGCATAGTGAGACCCTGTACCAAATACATTAAAAAAAAAAAATCAATTTCAAATTGGGTGTGGCAATTCATGCCTGTGATCCCAACATTCAGGAGGCTGAGGCAGGAAGAACTAGTGAATTCAAGGCCAGCCTGAACTACATAATCTTTCAAGACCAAACTGAACTAGACAATGAGACACTGTCTCAAACTTTGGAACCAAAAAAAGAAAAAAAAAAAAAAAATCAATACCATCCACAATAACAAAAGAACACAGGATATAAATTTAACAAAAGCATAAAACATACTCAGAAAAACCCAAGGCACTGTAGAACAAAGTTATAGAAGATAAAAGTGAAAAAACTGTATATATAATGTGGAAGGGTTAATACTGTCATGATGACAATAGTCTACAAACTAATTACACATTCAAGGCACTTTTTCTTTTAAGGCAGTCTTATGAGAATCCCACCTCACTTTGAAGAAACTGACAAGTGTATTCTAAAATTCATATGGAATTAAATCCAAAATTGCCAAAACAACAAAAATGGCCAAAGCAAAGTTAGAGGACTAACTTGTCCCCATTTCAAAATTTACTACAATACAATGGTTTTCAAGACAGTATTGTACTATACACAAACATACACATCAATAGAAAAGAACTAAGAGTCAGAAGTAAACTTGTATGTATAGTAGGTGATTTTTGGCAAGATGGCCAAGATTATTAAATATACAAAAAAAAAAAAGTCTTTTTAAGAAATGATACTAGAACAGACACCGCAGCACAACCAAAAGAGCTATAAACAGAAGAATGAAGTTGAACCTTTATCTCACACCTATATATAAATTAACTGAAAGTAAATAAAAAAGCTATACTGGCTGAAACCACAAAACTCTGAGAAGAAAGCAAAAATAAATCTTCTTGACACTGAATTTACAAAAACATTCCTAGGTATGACACCAAAGACTCAAGCAACAAAAGACTAAAAATAGAAAATCGGGTTTCATCAAAATTAAAAGTCCTTCAGAGGATACTATCAAGAAAGTGAGGCAGACATGATGGCATGCTCCTGTAATCTCAGCATTTGGAAAGCTGAGGCAAGAGGATCACTGCAAGCTGGAGGCCAGTCTGGACCTGAGAGACTGAGAGACAGACAGACAGACAGACAGACAGACAGAGACACAGAGTGAGAGACAGAGATAGACACAGAGACAGAGAGATAGAAATTTAAAAACATCCCATGGGACAGGAGAGGTATATGCAATTCTATATTTGCTGGTGAGAATACAAACTTGTATGGCTGCTTTAGAAGCAGTCAGCAGTCTCTTGAATAGTTAAACATGGAGTTTGCATATGATATTGCCTGCATAAATGAAAATACACATCCACACAAAAACTTGTACATGAATGTTTACAGTAGCATCACTCTTTAGAATAACCAAAAGATTGTAACACAGATGCCCCTCAATGGACAAATGAGTAAACAAAATGTGACATATACAATGGAAAATCATTTTGCTACCAAAAAAAAAAAGAAAAACTGACACAATTTGGATAGTCTCCCAAAAATACTATGGAATGGAAAAAGTCACAATTTATATATACTACCTACTTAATTCCATTCATAAATTGAGAATAAGGAAATCTACAGAAATAGATTATTGGTCTTTTAGGGCTATAGAAAGCATGAAAGCCAAAAGCTAAGGGGTGTAAGGTTTCATTTGGAAGAAATACATAAATGCTCTCAAATTGATTGAGGTTGCCTGGTAAGCACAAGACCGAGTTTGATCTCCAATACCATAAAAAATAAAAATAAAAATAAAAAATTGAGGTGATGTTTGCTAATATGAATGAGTGAACTGTACACTTTACATGGGTAAACTGATATTAACTTCACCTCAATAAAACTTTAAAAATCAAAAAAAATTGTTTTAATCTTTATTTGGTACAGGATCTTGCTAGATAGCTCAGACTCACAGAGATCCTCCTGTCTCAGCCTCCCCAGCACTGGGATTACAGGGGTGCACTACCACGCCTGGTTTCAGCGTGCCAGAGCCACATGAGGTACCAGGAATTCAACCTGGGTCCTTGCACTTGCCAGGCAGGCAAATAGACCACCAAGCTATCTCCCCAGACCAAATAATAATAATAATAAGCTTTTTAAAAACAAACTCAAGGGCAAGAATCTCAAAGTCTCTTTTTTTCTTGTATTTATTTATAAGACAAGATCTCACTATGTAGTTCAGGCTGGCCTTGAACTCACTGTATAGCCCAGACTGGTCTCAAATCATGGCAATCCACCTGCCTCAGCCTCCCAACTGCTGGGATTACAGGCATGAGTCACTACTCTCAGTCCTCAAAGCCTCTTAACAATTAAACAACTTATCTATCTGTTGCTGTTTATTTTTTGTTTGTGCAGTGCTGCATGTCAAACCCAAGGCCTCTGAAAAGCTAGGCATGTGCTTCACCACTAGGCTATATGCTCAACCTTAGGAATTAAAAAATTTTAACATTTTATAAATTCAGGTCTTCCAGAGCTTCCTGAAGTGCTTCATGGGTCACATTTTTAAATACCAATATACTTTTTCAAGTCATATTCATTTGAATATATTGAATTTTTAAGCCACAACCAAAAATTAATTTGATAAATTCACAATTTGCACATTATACTTTCCCCTTTATCTGGTCTCATAAAGAAAAACTAGCATCTGAGACCAAAATAAATCACTCAGCTTACATATCACCCCAGTTTCTCTTATAAAAGAAACCCAAAATGAAAATAATTTAAAGAGCAAAATAAAGATAGAAAATAGGCAACAGGGAAATAGTTATTTTACAAATGGGAAGGGAATTGAAATGGAAGGAAGTGGGAGAGAAATAGAAGAGGAAGTAAAAAGAATTAAATTCTCTTATGCACATAGACCGTGACAAATATAATTAGCACTACAAATGTACTAAAAAACAATTTTTAAATTACTTAAAAAAGGGGCCAGGGAGATGGCAAATTACTTTAAAAAAAGGAAACTATAATTAATACCTAAGGTATAATCTTGATTCTTAAATTTTAATCAAGCAAATATAAGTATTCAAATCGTGTCATTATGAAGTTTTTATGAGAGCTTTTTGGTGAGGCTGTAGGAAAATAAGTCTTGTCTACCTTCATCTATGGACACTGGCACTGCCAGATTCCTGTGCTAAGGAAGAAATTAGTCATAAAAAGCTGTGACGGTGCAAAGGAGAAAACCTGCCAAGCACAGAGACAAACCAAAACATGTCACGCAAGTATGGTTCAATGCTAAGTTCCTGAACTGTTTTAAAGTGCCTGATGGTCCAGAATCCACCCCCAGATCTCACAAGGCCATGTGTTATAGTGTGCCAGGAAAAGAACAAGAACAGGATGGAAAGAACAAAGTAAGAATTAGAGAGTGGGTGTGGCGGTGTGTGCCTGCAATCCCAGCACTGGGGAGGCTGAAAACAGGATCACTATGAGTCTGATCTATGTAGAGAGACCCTGTAGATACTGCAGGAAATACATTTTTAAAAAAAAAAAAAAAAGGAAAGCAACACAGGCTGTAGAAAAAGATTAAAACTACACACAAAGTGAAGCATTTGTCTTCAAGTTCACCACTTTAATAGCAACTGTGATAAATAGACTTTAAGTGGCCTTTGCAACCAAATGAAATATGTCCGTTTTAATTCCTCCAAAGCAGTAGATCTCAAGTTACTGCTCCTGAGTTAATTACTGCTATGTATGCAGTTCAAAATCTTAAGAAATATAAACTAAAAAAGTCACTCAACTTTGGTTTCAAAGCACAAAAGAATACAAAGAAAAAGAATCCAGTTACACAGTAAGTACCACATATAACTACACAAAAGAATTCATGAAATGATATATCAAAGATCATTTGCAACAATATTAAATTCATATATCTACATATAAAAGCTTAAGTAAACTATATAGTACTCTATGTATATTCTGCTTCTTTCGTTATTTGTTACAGGGTCAAGATACGCACAGCTCAGACTCGGTAGTGATCCTCCTGTCGCAGCCTTCCCAGTTCTGGGATTATAGACATGCACCGCCCTGCCCAGTTTCTGGGCCAGCACAGCATGCAGTATCGGGAACTGAACCCAGGTCCTTACACTTGCCAGGCAGGTGCTTAGACTGCTGAGCTGTCTCCCCAGTCTCAATGACTATATTCTTAAGATAGCAAAAAGATGACTAGTTGGGGATGCCTATATTCTCAACACTCAGGAGGCTGAGACAGGAGGACTGCCTGAATTCAAGGCCAGTCTAGACTACATAGTGAGTTCAAAGACAGCCTGAACTACACAGCAATACTATGGTTTCTCTTCAGATCACACAAATCTTTCACCTTTTACTAAACTACATAGCGAGACTCTGATTTAAAAAAGAAAGCAAATGTCTATGAACACTATACAGGAATATACCCATAATATTAAGAAAACAGAATACCGCCTTGGGATATACCTCAGTGGCATAAACACCTGCCTGGCAAGTATAAGGTCCCAAGTTTAATTCCCAGTACCAAATAAAACAATACAAAATAATACATATATATTCATATGTGAATGAAATTACAACTACTTTGAAACATATATAAATGGAAAAAAGGTAAAATAAATTATGCTTAGTAATCTTATATTTTTCTGTATATTCCTATTTTTTAAAAATAGGTACACAATTTTAGAAATGAGAAACAGTAATAAACAATGTATTAATTATTGTAACTGTCTTACTAAACTGTTTTGAAACTGTCTCATTGCTATTTCTTTCTCAGTAAAATTAATTTTAAAAAAAAAAAGAGTAACAGTAATAAGAATGTATAGGCTGGGTATGGTGGTACATGTCTGTAATCCCAGCATTTGAGAGACCAAGGCAGAAGGACTGCCCTCAGTCCCAGGCCAGCCTAGGTTTCATAAACAAATGTACTATATAGTGAGACCCTGAAAAAAAAAAGGGAAGGAAGAAATCAGTATGTAAGTCTCAATAATAATATAAACAATTCTATTTACTGAATTTGTTCCATATACCAGCCCTTGGTATTTCTGAGGGATTAATTCTAAAATGCCCTGGAGGTTTCAAAACTTATAGATGCTCTCCAGTCCATTTACAAAATGGTACAGCATCTACATAAAGCCTATACACAACCTGATGCATACTATAAATCAATTCTAGGTTACAGTACCTACTACAATGTAAACACTATGCACACAGCTGTTACGCTGTATTGTATAAGGAATGACAAGGAAAACCATTTGTACATATTCAGGACAGATGCATTTTTTTCAAGTATCCACAGATGAATCTATAGATTCAAAAAAGACAGATACATACATATATACATTATACACAGGAACTGGAAATTTGGAAAATTTAAATAACTTTGTCATCATCCCTAGACAGTACAACTGGCAAAGCACAGAATTTAAATCCAGGTTTGTCTTAGTACTAAATCTAATGTCCTCTTCATTAGTTAAAACCTTAAGAGATTAAAAGATACTTCACCTTAGTGACATGGTCTTACTCTTTTTGTATGTCAAGCCTAACACTATAGTGCTATAGAAGAAGCATTCAGTAAATGTTTTATGAAACAAGGGCCAGGCATAGTGGCACACCTGTAATGTAAGCACCCAGGAGGCTGAGGCAGGAGGATCATTGAGAGTTTGAGACCAGCTTGGGCTACAAGTGAGTAAAAGGCCAGCATGAACTGCATGGGGTCTCAAAAAACAGAATAGAATAGGACTGGACTAGACTGAATAGAGAGCTGGGGAGACAGCTCAGTGGTCTAAGAGTCCTGTCTGGCAAATGCAAGGTTCTGGGTTCAAACCCCAGTACCACATGCTGCATTGGCCCCAGAACCCCAGGTACACTATGCCAGCCACCAAAACGATGCAGTGGCACACGACTCTAATCCCAGCTCAGGGGAGGCTGAGATAGGAGGATCACTAAGTCTGAACTGCACAGTGAGACCCTATATCCAATAAATAAAAAATCAGACAGACGGATGGATAGACGGACAGAGATGTCAACCAGTAAAATTTGAAGCATGTTTTAATGTATTTTCACCCCAGGCTGGACTTAAACTTGCAGTAATACTGCCTCATCCTTCTGAGTAGCTGGAATTGGTTTCCTACTTTAACATACACAGCATGATATATCTGTGTTGTACTTAGAGAATCTAGGATGAAATGAAGTTACCAATAGCCATTAATTTCAGTGATCAGTGAAAATTTCTTCCTACAACTATCAGTGACTTTCTGGTATGATAAATACTACAACAAAGGAGGACAGAAATAAGGCACCAGGGTACTGTCTAAATATCCAGTTGTTATGATGGAAATTTTGATGGTAATTTACTTTTAATTTTTAAATTATTTTATAATATCCAAAGTTGGCAATGTATTTTAAGTCCTTGGTATTAAACATTTCATAAAAATTAACCTAATAACTAAAATTATCCATTAAACTAAGACATCCTGATATCAAAACCCAAGATCTGAGCCAGTATGGTGGTGCATGTCTATAATCCCAGCACTCAGGAGACCGGGGCAGGAAAATCACTGAGTTCAAGGCCAGCCTGCTGCACTACATATCAAGACTCTGACTGTCTGTGTCTGTTGGTCTGTCTGCCTGCCTCCCTGCCTGCCTCTGTCTCTCTGTCTGTCTGTCTCTGTTTGTCTGTCTGTCTGCCTCTCTCTCTCTCTCTCTCTCTCTCTCTCTCTCTCTCTCTCTCACACACACACACACACACACACGCACACACACTCTCTCTCAAGATCTACCATTATTTTATACTAATTCTCAAAAATGTTATGTGGCACATCACAAGTCTTTTGACCTCATTAATTCCAGACTTTACTTAATGAAATAGTTTGCAGACTGACCTAAATAAGCTTAGACTTTAGCAATAAATTCCTAGAAGTTGCAAAAGGTAAAACTACACAAGAGTGTCATTTTGAGTTTGAGGCCAGCCTGAACTATACAGCAAGACTCTGTTTCAAAAATAAATAGAAGTAATAATTATGAGGAAGATCCACATATGCTAACAAAAAAAGCCCCCTAGATCAAATAAGCCACAAATATTGAGATAAAATGTAAAATGATATGCAAAAGAGCAAATTTCCCAAATATACAGAGTTCTATAAAAATTTTCTACTATATAGGATCTTGGCTCAACAATCACTTTCTATAGATATGGTCTCTATAGATAAATTCATTTTCCCATAAAATGCCATAGCCCAGAACACATGTTCAGTTATTAGTAAGAACTGCTACTACAACAATCAGTTCTGCCAGAACCACTTAAACTTTAAAAATGTAGTCTCAAACAGGGCACAATGGCACATGCCGCCTATAATTCTAGTTATTCAGGAGATTGAAGCAGGAAGATCACAAGGTTGAGAGCAGCCTAGCAACTTAGTAAATTTTGTCTCAGAATAAAATTCTAAAAGAAATGAGTTCAACTGCCAATACTAAAACACACACACACACACACACACACACACACACACATCAAAGACCAGCAGCCTGCTACTCTGTAGGATGAGGCAAAGAGGACAGCCTACGCTCAGAAATTCAAGATGACCAGCTTGGGTAACATGTCAAAGTAAGTAAGAAGTAAAAATACACTCAATTTGTATGAGTTGTTAAGATTTCCTAGGTTATAATCCTAATTCTTTTTTTTTTTTTTTGTCTTTTTGAGACAGGGTCTCACTATGCAGTTCAGGCTGGCCTTAAGCTCACTTTGTAGCTCAGGCTGGTCTCGAACTCACAACAATCCTCCTGCCTCAGCCTCCCCAGTGCTGGGATTACAGGCATGCGCCACCACGCCCGGCTCTATAATCCTAATTCTACCACTTAGCAGTATGACCTTGAACAACTTTTTTCAATGCTTCTAGGTTCTCTTTTTGTAAAATGGGGTAATAAGGTTTAACCAGGTTATCAAATTGTAAAGATTATTGAATGTTTCACCAGATTGTAAGGGTTAATGAAAAGTGCCTGACACATAAGAAACACTCAGAAAATATTATATTATCCCAATATTATTGTCTCTCATGCCCCCCAACACCATACCATTCTCTTTTAGATTTTTTTTTTTTTTTTTTTTTGTCTTTTTGAGACAGGGTCTCACTATGCAGTTCAGGCTGGCCTTAAGCTCACTTTGTAGCTCAGGCTGGTCTCGAACTCACAATAATCCTCCTGCCTCAGCCTCCCAAGTGCTGGGATTACAGGCCTGCGCCACCACGCCCGGCTTAGATTTTTGGTTTTTTTTTGGTCTTTTTGAGACAGAGTCTCACTACACAGTTCAGGCTGGCCTTAAGCTCACTTTGTAGCTCAGGCTAGGCTTGAACTCGCAACAATCCTCCTGCCTCAGCCTCTCAAGTACTGGGATTACAGGCATGTGCCACCAGGCCTGGCCACCATACCATTCTCTAAACATCTGTCCTTACATAACAAAAGAAGAATATCATGTAAATGTTCAATATCATACCTAAACTTGACTAAAATATTACCAATAACTACTTACAGGAAGCAGGATAGCAAATGTACTTGGAGAACAGATGTGCCAGGATTCATATACAATACAACCATAGACAAGCATGTACAAAATTAATTCCTACTTATAGAAAAGCTGTAAAGATTAAGTGATCCAGGGATGATAATATACAGCTATAATCTCAACACTTGTGAAACCAAGACAAGAGGATCTTGAGTTCAAGCACTGTCTGGCCTTATTTCAAAAACTAAAAGGCTAAGCAAAACAATGCATTTAACTTACAGTTCTCTTTCATTCATCAGTTTACTTCATAATCATAACATACCTAACTGGTCTTAATAATTTATTTCTACAATACAAATTAGGGAGCTTAGGGGCTGGGGAGATAACTCAGTGGAATAAGCGTTTCCCTGGCAAGCTCAAGGGCCTGAGTTCAATACTCAATTCCGGAAAAAAAAAAAAAAAATTAGGGAGCTTAAGAGTATTTTACAATGTGCCTAAGATCAGAGGGCACAATTGTGATGTTCCTACAGAAATATTCTTCTATTGTTCATAATATATTTTTTTTTAAAGCTGGGAGTGTAGCTCAGTGGTAAACTGCTTGCCTAGTATATGTGAAGCCTTAAGAGTCAACCACCATCAGCAAAGGAAAAAAAAAATCTAGATTTAGCAGAAGCCATAAATTTAATGGCAGAAGCATAAATTTATGTCTAAATTTAAACATATAAAACTGAAATATTTATATATAACCCAAAGAGCCACCAAATTTCTTTTTTTTTCTTTTTAATTTTCTAAGACAAGGTCTCACTCTGTACTTCAGGCTGTCCTTGAACTTACTATGCAGCCCAGACTAGCCTCAAACTGAAAGTGATCCACTTGCCTCAGCCTCCTGAGCACTGCGATTAGTGGTGTGACACCATACTTGGCTCATAAAAATTTTAGAGAAAAAAAAATTGCCAAGAAATTCACCAAATTTCCCAAATATACAGAGTTCTTAAAAATTAGTGAGAAACATGAAAAAAAGCCCAATAGATTACATAAAAATATCAGGCAGTTTAGAAAGTGAGAAAATAAAAATGGCTAAACAAAGTAAGTTCAACCTTGCCCACAATTTAAAAAAAAAAAACCAATGACAGAGCAAGGAACTAGCCAAGCATGGTGGCACACATCTATAATACCAGCACTTGGGAGGCTGAAGGAAGAGGATCAAGTTGATTTTGGGGCCAGTCTGGGCTATATAGTGAATGAATCCAGGCCAACCTTTACTAAATAGTGAGACCCTATCTTACCAAAAAAAATCATTGAATTATTTTTATCAGGTTGATAATCAAAAAATTTAATATACTATGTTAATAAAACTGTGAAAGACACAGCACTTTCAAATACTACTGCTAATACATTTCTCAATACAAAATAGCAACCCTTAAAATATTCCTTTAATCCAAAAATTACACCCTAAAAACTAATACACATATACATAGGCACAAAGATATGTAAAAGAATATTCATAGGGGCCAGGGAGAGAGCTCAGTGGCTTAAGCACCTGCCTGACAAGTGCAAGGTCCTGGGTTCGACCCTAGTTCCAAATAAAGAAAAAAGAATATTCATATAGGGGCCAGGAATTTAGCTCAGTGGTGCAGCGTCTACCCAGCACACATGAAGTCCTGAGTTCGATTTTCAGTAGCCCCCACTCAAAAAGGAAGAATATGGGGCTGAGGAGATGGCTCAGTGGAATAAGCACTTCCCTGGTAAGTGCGAGGGCCTGAGTTCAATCCCTGGTTCCACCAAAAATAAAAAATAAAAAAAAAAGAATATTATAGCCCTACTGATTAAAACCACCATAAATGTCTATTTTGAGCTGATTAAAGTACACATACATATAAGAATACCCTGAATTTTTTTTTTTAAATGAGGAAGCTAAGCATGGTAACACACACCTGTAATTCCAGCACTTGGGAAGCTGAGATAAGAGTGTCATTTTGAGTTTGAGGCCAGCCTGAACTATATAGCAATACTCTGTTTCAAAAATAAATAAAGTAATAATTATGAGGAAGATCCACATATGCTAACAAAAAAGCCTCCTAGATCAAATAAGCCACAAATATTGAGATAAAATGTAAAATGATAAGAGGTTTACTCAAAAGAAAAAATACAAATACTGATAATCACAGAAAATATACAAAACTGACAAAAATGGCTGGCTGCTTCTGGAAAAGGGACTGAAGCCCTTGAGAAGCATGACTTTTCACTAGTATTGTCTGATTTTTTTAAAAAACATATGTTCATGCTGGCTATTTTATTTGACTATAAAACAAGTTGCAAATTCTGAACCTCCGTATTCTCCAATACGAAAGGATGATAATAACAACCTAGTTCACTGGTCATCTTAAAGATCAAATGAAAGATCATAAAATGTTTTGTAAATTATAAAGCAGCACACAAAATTATAAATTAATCCTTTAACTGAATCCCACAAACCAATTATAATAATTATTACTCCTCTGATCATTTCTCTAAACTCAAAGATGAGAATGTTTAAAATAAAATTTAAGAGTAGACTTAATCTTGGAGTACAGTGCCACTTGTAAACACAGCACTCTTGAGAAGCTAAGGCAGGAGGATCACAAGTCTGAGCCCAATATAGGCAACCAGCCACACAGAGAAACCTAGTTGCAAATTTTTAAAAAGATACGGGGATATAGTACAATGCAAAGGTCCTGAGTTCAAGTGTGTGTGTGTGTGTGTGTGTGTGTGTGTGTGTGTGTGTATTTTAGTACAGGGTCTACAGGACCTCACTACACAGATCAGATTCATAGTGATCCTCCTGTTTTCAGTCTCTCAAGCACTTTAATTCTTAATACCATAAAAAAAAAAAAAGTAGGT
>PVKA01011579.1:0-17485 GCA_004027165.1 Ctenomys sociabilis | reverse complement strand
AATCTTCAAAAATGTTGTCCTATAGAAATGCTGAGTCAGTTGACTATAGAAGAAATGCAGTCACTGTTGAAAAAAAGGTAAATAAAAATCATAACCATGCTATTATAAAATCTTAGTGTTTTCCTGTTCTCTTCCAGTATTCTATGTATGTTTAGTGAGTAAATAAAAATTTTCCACTTTACTGTAGCACAGCATTCCTTGGACTATTAAAAACTCCTAATAAACACAATTTTTTTAACATAATTTTAATAAAGGAGATTCTTGTTGATGAGGATACAAGTTCTTTAAAGCAAAATCCCAGCATACAGGTTTGCCTAATAAACTCTGCCTTTTGTTTATTATTTCCTGCAAATTCTCCTACTAACTAGATCCATCAAGCCATTTTCTTGCCCTCTGGCTTACACAGTTGCAATTTTTTGAATCCCAAAACTCAGCAAAAAAAAAGTAAAAAGTGAATAAAGTATTCTTATACTTTGAAAAGTATGTAAAACACCCTACACCAGTGGTGTCAATTGCAGGGAGTTACTGTTATCACTGAAGTTCTAAAAAGTTCACCATAACTGTCCTAGACTAAGCCCTTGAAATTAGACTACTAGACACCACAGAAATTCAAAACTATGATCAGTTACTAATATGCTCAATCTTTTCCTATTACATGTTAGTTACTAGCATTCTGTCTGTGAATGAAAACAAAAGCATGCACTCCAGATTATTCCTAGGAGACTACAAACCCAACTGTTCCTAATTAATTTTAACTACAGCAACCCCTCCCAAGTGCTAAACATTCCAAGCCATTTTTTAGACTGATTAGTTATCTCTCAGGGAAGCAGAGAAGTCTTTAGTTTACTAGAATATAATTACAGGCAAAAGAGAAAAATATCAGTGTGCTTTACCAATACTAGGAATTCAATTACCTGTCTTGTTGAATAAATACTCCTTTTCTACTCTAAGAACATGAGGTACTTGTCAAACTATGCCTTGTATTTACTGTCAAAATTGGATCACTAATGTGACATTTACTGGCACACATTGTACACTTTTCTTATTTTAAAGAGAAAATGATTAAGATTCTAGGAAGGTAACAATGGTTAATATATTGTGTATTATTATCTTTAAATTACTCAGAGAATGTCCAAACATTATTAGCACAAAATATTCTTTTCAACCAAGAAAATAATACGAATAAGAAAATAATATGAATATCCCTTTTCTCCATCTCCCCATCCCAATTTCTCTTTCCTTTTGAAGTTTCTTCCCATTTTATAATATCTATTAAAATATAAATAAATAAACTTTGAAACCTTAGAGGCTGGGGAGAAAGCAGATTCTCCTACTAAGGAAATATATTTACACATGTGTATCTAGTTTATTTCACTTATGAGTACAGTCTCAAGTCGCATCCAAAACACTCCATCATATAAAAAGTCCACATCATTTTTATCCATTTCTTAGTTGATGGACATTTGAGTTGTTTCCAAAATCTAGTCATTTCAAACTGTGTTATTAACATGGGTGCACATATCACCATGGTACAATGTTTTTTTGTTGTTTTTTTTTCTGAGGAGATAATAGGTGGGTCAAATGGAGACTTCAATCTTTGTTTTGTTTTGTTTTTTTAATGTATTTGGTCGTTGCAGGGTCTCACTACGCAGCTCACACTAGTGGTGATCCTCATGCTTTCACCCCCAGTGGTGGGATTACAGGTATGCACAACCATGCCCACCTCTGTGGCCTGCTCAGCCCACCTGGGGACAGGGCTGGTGCAGTATGCAGTACTGGGGAACATGGCCCCTGCACTTGCATAAGCAAGTACTTTATCTCACTGGCCCAATCTTAGTTTTTTGGGAAATTCCCACACTGATTTCCACAGTGGATGCACTCCACCAACAGTGGGGTTTTTCCTCACAACCCCTCTAGCATGTGTTATTAGTTGATTTCTTTACACTAGCCATTCTTTCCAGGGTGAAATGGAATCTTACTGCTGTTTTAATTTGCATCTCTTGAATGATGACCAGTGATGTTGAACATTTTTTATATATTTATTTGCTGTTCATGTTTCATTTGAAAAATGAGTATTCATCTCAGTTGCCGACATTTGGATTGAGTATTTAAATTTGGGAGGTCTGGTTTTTTTAAATTCTTTATATATTTTTGATAGTAAGCCTTTGTCTGAGCAACAGCTGGAAAACTTTTTCCCCACACAGTTATTCATTCTCTTCACTCTGGTGGTGGTTTCTCTTGCTGTGCAAAAAGCTTTCAAGTAAAATGAGATCCCAGTTGTTGATTCTTTGTGATAGTTCCTGTGTGATCAGGGTCTTATTCATAAAGTTTTTGATGACACCAATATCTTCCAGAGTTTACCTGTTTTATCTTTCAGCATATTTAATGTTTCTGTTTTAATATTTAGGTCTTTGATCCATTTTGAATTTAATTTAGTGCATGGTGAAAAATATAGGTCCAATTTTAATCTTTGGCATGTGCAGAGCTAGTTTGTCCACCATCATTTATTAAAAGTGCAATGTTTCTTCCAGTGAATGTACTTGGCATATTGTGCATTTTTTAAGGAAATTAAAAATAAGCACCAGAAACTGAAACTATATCTTCCGCTCAAATTTTAATGCATTTTTACCACCCATGAAATTATTTTTAAAGTATTAAAAAGAAAAGCATTACTAGCTATTGTTTTCAGATCATCTACTAGATTTTTGAAAAAATTAAGTCTCAATTTAAAAGCTTCATTTATTATTTTTTTAAAAAATCCTAGGATGGTAGTCTAACTCAGGTGGAATACTTGCCTAGCATATTTAAAGCCCTGTACTGGATCCCCAACACCACACACACACACACACACACACACACACACACACACACACACACAAATTTGTTACACTAAAACAAGAAATCTTTGGTATAAACCTGAATTGGCAAAAGATCACCTAAAACACTCAAACCATATTTCAATAAAATAAACCCTTTATCATAAACAAGAACACAACATCACATACACAATTGCATTCAGATATCATTAAAAACACTGGAGATTCCAAGGCAAAAGTCAAGGCTTCCTTCCTCAATAATTAAGACAATAAAGCATATATAGAAAAAAAGAATAAAAACACAAGAGCACTGGACATGCCACCCACTCATTACACAAGGAAGTATAGTAAAATGTTTTAGTACTACAAATGTTAGTTCCAATCTTAAGTCTACCATTTACTGGTTCATATAAACTACTCTCTCCCCTCTATGTAAAATAGACTGTTAGATTAAATGAAGCAAAATTCCTGGCCAACAATAACAAGCAAAGGGAAGCTAATAGTAATATTATTATATTAGGGACACAGACATTAGAAGAAAGAGGCAATTGGATAAGTTTCAAAAAGAAAGTACTTTTTGTATTTATTTATTTTTGATAATCGGGTACTTTTTGTAATCTATCACCAAAACAAAAATCAAAATCTCAGGGCCAGCCAGATAGTTTAGCAGATTAAAGTGTCTGCTTAGGCAGACACAGATGCCTAGGGGCCAAGGATTCATTCTCTACTGCCTACCCCACCCCTCTAGTACTGAGACTCAGATAAGACTGGGCATGGTGGCATGCACCTATAATCCCAGCACTTGGGAGGCTGAAAACAGGAAGATCACTACAAGTCCGCTCTGTGTAGTGAGACCCTGTAGACCCTGTACTAAATATATTAAAAAAATAAATAAATAAATATTTGTGAATGAACCTACTCCAAAGACATCTCCCAACCAGAGGCAGAAACTAATTTAAGCATCTGTTTAATCTTCGTAACTATTATAGAGTCCTTCAGAATTTTCAGTAATCCACATAAGTTATTAACATTTTCTTTAAGATAGGTCATAACGGAGAAAGATGAATTAAAAGATTTTTCCTTGCCCAGGAGGTGACACACATCTATAATCCCAGCTTACTTAGGAGCCTGAAGCAAGATCACCCAAGACCAAAAATTAGACAAGATAAGTAATAGAGGGAGCCCACACCTTTACTCTCCCTTAAAAAAAAAAAAAAAGAGTCCCTAACCTTAAATATCTCAGTTGAGTGTGAAGTTGTTGGGAGAGTAATGAAGAGAAACAGGTCACATACACATAGAGCAATAATGAATGTGCAGCCAGGTTGCACTGTTACCTGACTTTATTGGGCTCAAGCAATTAAAAAAGAAACTAAAATTAATTTTTAGAAACTAAAAAAACTTTTTTTTGAAACAAGGTCTTGCTATGTAATTCAGGGTGACCTTGAATGCACTATGTAAACCAGTCTGGCCTTGAACTCATGGCCATTCTCCTGCCTCAGCCACTTAAATGCTGGGTTTTTTTGTTTTTTGGCGGAGTTGATGATTTAACTCTACTGAGCTATATCCCCAGACCTAAAATTAAATTTAATGCCCACAAATTTGCCAAGTTTTAAACAAAAGAGGCTTATTAGAATAACAACCAGAAAAGTTACTTTTTCCTGTGTCTTTACAATATAGTGTTATTTCTCAAGTGTCTTAAAAATACTTGACACTGACCTACCTGAATCATCAAAACAGAATTAACCATTGATGTACATGTTAATAATACCTAAGCAGCCACAAAAACATATGTAAATGATTTTAGTGACTATAAAACTTACAGCACCAAAAGCAAATCTCCAGAGATGAATAACAGTAAACAGGAACTATACACATAGTATTACCAGGGAGAAAATAAAGTACAAAATATGGACACACAACAGAGGCAATTCTACAAGTCTTTTAAAAAAATCAAGAGGAGAAAACTTGCCAGAATTAGTCAACAGTTGTCAGAAAACAGCTTGCCAACAGAGATTTTGTTTTAAAGCAAGACTTATAGAAAGTGAACACCCAAAAGTCCATGTTTCCATTACTCAAACTTAAGCTTCAGAAGAGCCTGCCAAAGTCATGACCACCAGTGAGCTCCATTAAGTGCTGCTTAACCAACAGGATAACCAACAGCAAATAAATTGGGAAACAGAGTTCACTTATAAAAACAATTCCTGCAAACTAATTTTATTTATTTATTTATTTTTTTTTAAATTTTTATTTTGAGACAGGGTCTTGCTCTGCAGTTCAGGCTGGCCTTGAAACTCACAATGATCCTCTTGCCTCAGCCTCCCAGTGCTGGGATTACAGGTGTGTGCCACTACGCCTAGTAGAAATTAATTATTTTATCTTCAGCATGCACATATAGATGTAAAACACACGTGCATATTCAGGATGTATGTTTTTCTTCATCTCCATCCTGGCTCCTGGAAAGACTTTTTTTTCACTCTATCCTAGAATGCCCAAAGTCTCTCAATTCTAACCCAGTAACGGCAACCTTTACCCTCAGAAGTTAGTACAAATCTAGACCAAGAAGACAAGATGGCAGGAAGATATTACAAGGCAGCCAGGCAGGGTTGGGTGGGCTAGGCCAAGAAGGTACAATGCCACCAGCTCTGGAAAGTAGAAGCCAAGCAGTTGAAGATGGGATAAGTTTTGGTCAGAGGAGCTGAAAGGGACTCCCAAGTGTCTGGTATCTCTCATCCTGGACATCATAGAAGGACTGTAACTGGCTTTTTTAAAAAGAAAAAAAAAGAAGGGACTAGGGTCCCAGAGTAAAGTAGATCTAGAGTTTTCTACTTAGTAAAGGACTAGACCCTGAAGCAAGCAAAAAGCCAAGAGGAAAGACTTCGAAAATAGGTTTTAGAAACGACTTTCCCATGCCTGGCAGAACCACCACCTCTGCTAAAGGATGTGTTCCTGTCACCCCGTGGACAGCGATGAAACAAGTGAGCGTCCGGCTGCTGGATGGAAGTGAAAGTAGATCTGGTGGAAAAGTTCTGACCCAGGATTCAGTACTTAACCAAAAGTTGGTCGGGGGGAGGGGGGCTGCACTCGCGAATCCCGGAAGCAGCAAACTGAGCAGGTGGGATAGGAGTAGGGGGGAGCGAGCTACGGAGGGAGTTACGGTGGCGAGGGGGGCTTCCGCGGGACTAGGGAGTACAGGGCAGTGCATAGGGGAAAGCTGGCTGCTGGGGAGCGGGACGATTCGGTCGGCACTGGGCTCTCCCAGGTGGCCAGCCTCGGGCTAGGTGGGGACAAGGCTGAGCCGCACGAGCTCCAGGGGAGCGCACCTGGCGGCGAAGGGGCCGAGACAGAAACTTCCCGGGTGGGCGCGGGCAGGCGGTACCGCGCGGCTCGGTGGCGGCCGAGCGCAGAGGGGACACAGTCCACAGGTCCGAGGCGGGGTCGCGATGGGTCTGCCCGGGATAGCGCCCTCCTCCTCCTCATCCTCCTCCTCCGTCACGCGCACCCCGGCCTGGCGCACCCCGGCCTGGCCAGGCCCGTCTGCAGCTGCCCGGGGCCGCGACGCTGTGGCCGGTGGGGGAGGGGAAAGGAGGGGACACCGGGCGGCCGAGCCCCGCGGGCCGGAGGGCGGCGTTACCTGAGTCAGGGAGAGCTGGACTGCCGCGGCCATGGTGTTTCCATCATGCACGGGAGGGGAAGGAAGGACGGGCGAGCGGACAGGGGCTCGGGGCGGGGTGAAGGCGGAGGGAGCGGCCGTAGGCAAGGCGCGGGCGGGCGGGCGGGCCGGCGGGCGGGCGTCTCCCCGAACTTCGACAACTTCCCTCCTCACGCGCGCCCCACCCCGCCGGCCCCGCCTGGCCCCGCCCCCGGCCCGAGCAGGCCGCGGCGACCCGCAAACCCTGGCGCCGGATCTGCGCCGCGGGAGCAGGACCCGCCTCGCGGCCCGCTGGGAAGCCCGGTGTGGATGAGACGTGACAGCGGACGGGCTGCGGAGGCGGCTTCGAATTGCCCAGGGAATTGAAAGTTACATGATTTACTTACACCTCTGAGCTTCCGTTTTTGAAGAAGGAGAGAAATTACATGTGAGTATTAAATGAAGATAATGATGCTAAAGAATAATAGTGCTTCGGTACTCAGCCTCTGTACCGGATGCCTCTTTTTTTTTTTTTTTTGGTTTGTATGAATAACCAAACCAAAACAGAAATAAATTATACAAATGAAGAAATTGAGACAAAAATAGCTATCTTACCTAACTTCATCGAGCTGATTAGATAGCCAGATTAGGTATCCAAGTACTAGTTTGATTCCAAACTCTTTCCACCTTAGAGTAAAAAACAAGGCTTCTAAGTCATTTCCTCTCAAATCCAAAATCTATTTAGGTGGAAGAAGGAATATTGTCTGTGCTTGCTGCCTAGCATGTTTACCTTGTTCAGTAACAGCTCTGGGGGTGGCTGAGAGGTGTGACTCAGTGGTAGGGTATGTGCAGAGACCCTTGCCTGGAACCCCAACATGAAACAAAATAAAACACACACTGAGGCCTGTTCTGGGGCCTGCAGCACTACTAACCTCTCCCTTAGCTCACCTAGCAAACTCCCGCCCTTCTCCAGACCCAATACAAGTATCATCTTCTTTGCAAAGTCTCTTCTCTCTCCCCAGATCAGAGTTCCACATTCCTTTTCAGCTGTTCTTCTCTACTTTGTGAAGTCATCATTTTCCTAATAACTGTTTACATCTGTCTGACCCCTGCAGTAAGAGCTCCATTCTGGAACCCAAGCATTGTAAAGTAAAGGCCTTCATTCCTACCTATTATTGAACATAGCACATCCTACACTTTCTCATTCTGTTATCTGCCATTGGAAGAAATTTTCATTTTCAAAGGTTTATTTATTTTATTTATTTTTGAGGCAGGATATCACTATGTAGCCCAGGCTGGCCTTGAATTCCAAAGATCCTCCTGTCTTAGCTTCCTGAGTACTGGGATGACAACAGGCATGTGCCACAATGCCTTGCTCAAGGGCTCAATTTATATGCCACTTGCTTAAACCTTTTTGTTAGGTTGGTTAGGGGCGTTTGTTCTGTAGTTTATTTGTTTGTGTTTTTGGGGGGGTTGTGGCTGTTGTTCATGTTGTTATTTTATGGTATTAGACATTGAAGCCAGGACTTGCTCTAGTGTTAAGCTACATCCCTAGCACTTTTTATTTTTATTTTATTTTTATGTATTTGGTGGTTTCAGGGATCGAACCTCAGTCTTGGCACTTACCTAAGCAGGCACTTAATCCACTGAGCTACCTTGCTACCCCTGTTATGTTATGTGATTTGTTTTGTCAAAAATGATCTTAAGGGATGGCCAGATAGCTCAGGGGACTAAAGCGCCTAGCTAGGCAGATGCAGGGATTGGGGTTCAATCTCCCAAGTGCCATGCTAGCCCTGCTATTAACTATTTTGTAACTCTAAGGTCATATGGCTAGGAAATGAAAGAACCAGGATTAGAACACTGATGTTTCTTCTGCCTTAACCCTGGTTAACTTCACCAGACCACACTACTTTGGTTATTGTCCACATGATCCTGGGCAAACCAGTGAACCTCTGTGACACTGAGTTATCTAATTTGTGAAATGAGTGCGATGATGATTTCCTTTCAGTGTTGTTATAAAACTCAAGTGTGATGATGTAAGATAGAAAACTTCAATTGAAACATCAGTTGTGGTATAGCTGATAAAATATACCAAGGAATCACTTTAAACAGTGTCTCCTCTTGTCCCTTGAACTGAAAAGATAACAGCAATAGTGCTGAAGCAGATTTTCTTGATTAGGTGGTTGCTTATCAGACCTGCATCACTCATTCTTCAAGGTTCATTCTCCCCAAGTCTGAGGAGCTAGCCAAAGGAACTGGGCATGGTCGTGCACACCTGTAATCTCAACACTGGCGAGACTGAAACAGGAGGATCTCTGAGTCTGAGCTGTGCAGTTAGACTCTGTACTAAGTACACAAATTAAAAGTTAATAGTTCAATCCCTGGTTCTGCAAAAAAAAAAAAAAATGTTACCAACAAAAGTTAACAAATAAATAAAAATAAAGGGCCAGTGAGATAGCTCAGCAGACTAAGCACCTGCTTTGGCAAGTGCAAGGACCAGGGTTTGATTCCCAGTCCCACAGGTCACACCAGCCCTGCCCCCAGGTGTACTAAGCCCAACTGAGTCAGGGTATTGTGGTGCATGCCTGTAATCCCAGCACTGGGGAAGCTGAAAATAGGAGAATCACTACAAATCCAATCTGTATAGTGAGACTAGTGAGAACCTGCACTAAATACATTTTTTTAAAAAACATGACAGCTTGAACTACATGTGTGGCACATACCTGTCATCCCAGCACTAGGAAGGCTTAGGCAGGAGGATCACTGCAAGTTCAAGGCCCAGCCTGAACTACATAGTGAAACCCTGTCTCACTATATAGAAAAAAGAAAACTCTGTATTTATTTGTATAATACTGCTTTTCACAGTTTATGAATGTTTTATTTATAGTGTGAAATACAATTATTGATTTCTAATAATAAATACACTGTAAAAGTTTGCTGAACCAAACACAATCTCACGTGTAGCTCTTTATATTTTTCACTTTAACCCCATTTTACAAATAAGATTAGGGAGTCGGTGTTTTATAAACAACTAGTATAAATAAGAGCTTTTGAAAGAATAATTTTGTCTTGGTTTTAAAAAGAAAAATCAGACTGCTTAGGAAGGAAAGACTAGCTTAAAATCACTATATGGAAATTTCTTCAAAGTTCCAAAGCACCAATAATTAATAATGATCTTTTTCTCTGCTCATTAGTTATGCTTAATAACTTCACAAATAGTAGGGGATGGGAACAGCCCATAGGGATAGGAATGATGGGCTAAATTTCAAAAACAGGCTTAGAACTTCCAAGACTGGATTTTTTTAAATGACAAACGAATGACAATTTGAAAATGTGTGTCCCAGATTGCATCAAATCACTAGGTCATATGCCAAATCTATTTTAAGAGAGTAAAACATACCTAATTGCAAATCCATTATGATCTAATTCATTGTAACGAGAATGTAGTGTCTAAGGCAGACAAAACAGACTTACCTATTTTTTCTAGCATAAAGACTGAGATTTTAAGCCTTAAATTCTTCATATGTGCATTAGAAAAAAATAGGGTTATATTATAAAAAAACCTGTAAATATAATATCATGTATGCACCTTGTACAATACCAAAACGTTATGAAAACAGTTTGCAATTATTAATTCATCGACTCTGTATGATTAAGGTGTTTTGAAACTGTCTGATTGACATTTGTATTTTAATAAAATAAAAATAAATGGAAAAAAATAGAGTTATAACTACTTTGTAGAGATGGCATAAAAGTTAGAAATCATATAGTTCAGGATATAGGTTAGTGGTAGACCTTTTGCCTAATAGGTCAGGTTCTGAGTTTGATCCACAGCTCTACACACACACACACACACACACACACACACACAATTAGAGATCATGTATAAATGCCTGTGGTGGCATGTGAACTAACCTGCGCTGGGCTGGACTGTCAATAACCGATAGCTATATGATACCATTCTTCAAGGTCACCGTTTAACCTCAAGCATCCCTCCAATTTTTAGTCAGGTTTGCAGATACATTACTTCCAAGAAGAGATGGCCAGGAGTGGTGGCACATGCACACCAGTAATCCTAGCACTGGGGAGGCTGAGGCAGGAGGGTCACTGCAAGTTTGAGGTCATCCTAGGCTACATAACAAGTTCAAGGCCAGTCTGAATTATGCAGTGAAGCCTTGCCTCAGAAAGAAACAAAACAAAAAAGGGAGTATTTTTGCCATGTCACTGGAAAAGAAGACTGAAATCCCTTAAGTATATAAAGTTATATCTGATGACAATTACAACAAATTTGTGGCCAACATGTACATTATTTAATTTTCACAACAAAAAGTCTTATTTTTTTTTATCTTACTTGTAGAAGAGGAATTTTGTCCAAATTCACAATAACAGGGCTGAGAATTTTATGCAGGACTGATTGTATCTGCTTCTTTAGCAGGCATATTTCTGGCAACTTGCAGAAATTAACCACTCATGAGAAAACTTGGTAAGCTGGGTTCTTGAACATGGGAAGCTGAAGCTGTAGCCCTGGATCTACAACTCTAATCCCGGGTGAGCTGGCAAAGGAGAGCTTAAAACACAAACAGTTTTGTCATCTGTCATCTTTCTGTTCTATTCTAACCCCCTCCCCTTCCCCAATGTTACCCTTGAAGAAAATCGCAACTGCTTTTATTTCTTTTTCTTTCCATCTTTTGGAGGCAACTGTCATAGCAGCTCTTCAGGAACATTGCACATCTGTGATGTCAATATTTATGAAGTTGAGAAATGCAGAGTGATTGATTAAAACTGTGGGGGGAAAACTGTGAGCAGCTCTCAGAATACACAAAGAACCAGTTTATTTGCACGATTCTTTGAGAAGGGCCTTCCACATAAGTGGTGCTAAGCAATGAAAAAAAAAAAATTGTACTGCAATTGTAATGGTAATCTGGAGCTCCTGCTTCCGAGCTGCTCATTTCATAAATATAGCCTATCATTGTTCATTTTTGCCCAGGGCAGAAAGAATATGTGAGCTGCACAATAATAGCAATTGTACTACACAAATAATTGTTCCCGTGCCAGGGTCAAAGCTATGAAAAGAACAAGCACTAAAAGATTTTTAAATGCCACACACACACACAGGGTGTCATAGGACAGTTCAAAACTGTCATCATTCTTAATTTTTCAGTGCCGTGGATGTCCTGGGAACAGTCTGAATTTAGAACTTGAAAGCCCAGCTTGGCCATTTTTGAATTCATTGCCGGGCGTGGTGGCGCATGCTTGTAATCCCAGCACTCGGGAGGCTGAGGCAGGAGGATTGTTGTGAGTTCGAGACCAGCCTGAGCTACAAAGTGAGCTTAAAGCCAGCCTGAACTGCATAGCAAGACCCTGTCTCAAAAAGACAAAAAAAAAAAAAAGAATCATTTTTGAATTCATCACTTCTTAGTTTTGTAAATTTTTTTTTTTTTTTTTAATTTTAGGAAAGGGTCTACAGGGTGTTCAGGGTCTCACTACTAGATCAGGCTTGAAGTGATCTGCCTGTTCACAGCCTCCCAAGAACTGAGTTTTGGGGCTGGGGAGATGGCTCAATGACATAAGCGCTTCCCTGGCAAGCACAAGGACCTGAGTTCAATCCTTGGTTCCACCAAAATAAAAAATAAAATTTAAAAAAAAAAGAACTGAGTTTTGTAATTTTGGACAACTCAATGAACTGTACTATTCCTAGCTGTGGATTCTACCTCCATAAACTAAAAGCAATAATGCCTGTCTGGTCATACTCCTTGATGATGAAATATACTGCTTGTGAAAGCTTCATGCATGGCACATGGGAGACCCTAGATAAATGGAGACACTGGAAACAGGATGTAAGTACCCTGAGCCCAAAAATAGTATCATTTTTGAAGGATTTTAGTGGTTTTCCAAAGACTACTTGATGGCTTTTTGAATAAAATTTCTTCAAGCATTAGTAATATTTGTTCAGTACTATATAAGAGAGGTTATTATATTTATGTCCCCAAATTGCAGTTTTACACTTGTCCTACATCTTTTTTTTTCCTGTCTTTATGAAGATCTTAGAATCCATTAAAAAAAAAAAAAAAAGAATATCAGATGGAAAAAAAATATTTGTAGTCATGGGATCTTTTCATCTGCAGATTTAAAAGCATTTTCTCCATCAATAATTACTAGCCCTGCTTAACACATGTGAATGCTAATGCAGCATCAAATTGAAAAGCTTGCCCTAAATCACAAAGCAACTCGGAGAATGGGCTACAGACAGAACAAAGGAGTCCTGTTTGCCAGCCATTTACTCTAAAGTAGGGCACATAAGAGTTGACAGAAGGCTTCAAGAGATGAGGAAAAGAAGCTTGTGGAATCCTGATTCTGTGCCTCAGAGTCAGCACAGTGACAAGAACATGAGTTTCAGAGTCAAGTTTGACTTCCATCCAGTCTCAGTACAGTCCTTCACTGCATGCACTGCCTCCATCAGAATAGTTCTTTGGTCCCTCTTTTGTAAAATGGGAATGTGTTTCACAGGGTTTAAGGTGGGGGAAAAACTAAATTATATAACTGCCAAGGTCCAGCCTCAGCTTGGGGGGAACAGGAGAGAGGAAAGACAGCAGTGAAGAACAAAAAAGACTCAGAGAAACACAGTGGAGTTAGAAGGAAAGAAGCATGTGTCTCTTCAACCCAGAACAAGATCAGAGGGCTTTATTTATACATGAGTGACTACATAAGCTTTTCTCATGCAAGATTAACAAGCGTGTTTTTTTTTTTCATTTACAAGCAAAAAACAATTTAAATTTTGATTAATATAAATACACAATGTAAACCAGGAGTAGTCATGGGAACTTAACCATTGTTCTTTCTATTCTGACTATTTCTGCCTCACCACAACTCTCAGCTCTCACAGGAGGTATTTTGACTCTACCTCGAGATCTTGATTCTAGGGGCCAGCAAGACAGATCAGCAAACTAAAGCACCTGCTTAGGCAAGCAAAGGGACCGCAGTGCAATCCCCGGTAACATATGTTCCAGCTCCACCCCCAGGGCTGGCAGAGCCAGCCAAAGTCCAGGCATAGTGGCACACCCCTGTAATCCCAGCACTGGGGAGGCTGAAAACAGGAGGATAACCACAAGTCTGAACTGCATAGTAAGACCCTACAACAACCAAATACATAAAATGTAAATAAATAAATGAAAATTAACAAAAAAAAATTGACTCTAAACTTTCTTGTTACTGTTGAATATTTTTGGCTTAGGCTTGTCCTTTTTTTTTTTTTTTTTTTGCAGTTTTACAAGGTAGGGGGCAAGGAGTCAGTCTCTGAAAGAACTTTATGCACTTAATTATGTTATGCCAAAACCCTGGGTGAATAGTTGTGCACCTTCTTTCATGCAAATCATAAGCCTAAGAGCCCCACCCCCAGGGGGAATATGGAGACACATCCATGTGAGGATATGCTTTGCAGATTCTCCAAACTCCACGTGACTTCATCAGAGGTCAAGTGGTGGATGGCATTCCACAGATAACTTTAATGAAATTGCTGACTGTAGTATCTAGCACTTGGCAAGCTCTAATTATGTTAGTTCGTGTGTTGGAGGAGACCAAGACAACCATCTCGCACACACACGATACCAAATAGACAATCGTTTCAGTCAGATATTTTTGAAGCCATCATCACAGTTGTGCCTCAGTTTAAAACCATGACTGTAATGAAGGTCTCACATTACAGCACATATAAAGGGGGCCTTGTTCAAGCCTTCACTGCTTATCTCCCTTGACTCTGTGCTTTTCTCTCTCAGCTCAATTCCATTCTGCCAGCAAGTTCTGTTGACTAAATCCTCCCACATAACAGTTCTCACTCTTGTTTCCGAAATACAACCAGTGCATATCTGATTATTTCTTACCATTTTCACTACTGCCTTCTTTCTCTTGGGCCACTGCTAAAGTTCTTTAACCAATCTCCCTGTTCCTATGCTTTCATTTATATCATAATCAGAATGATCTTTTAAAAATATAAATCAGATTTTATAATTTCCCTGCTTAAAATCTACAGAGACTTCATAAAAGAAAATGCCCCCGCCCACACACACAAGTAGTATATACTTCAGTTTCTTACTTACTCAGATAATAGTTCCTGTTCCACGTCCGGTTATTCCTGTCTCTTAGAAACGGCTGGTCACTGTGATGCATAGTAGGTCACCATGATGCACACTGTATAAACCAATTCCCAGTTGACAAGACATTCTGCCTCTGTACATCCTTCTTGCTTATCACATGTAAGCCCTAGACCACCAGAGAACAGGGCTTGATATTCTGGGAATGATCCTCATCAGTGCCCAATGCTGTAAATAAATCTGCCTTCAAATCCTCGGTGTCATTTTAGTGTCTCTGCTTGCCATTGCAACTTCTCATCAGTCTCCTAACTGTGGCCTATAGTGGGAGCAAGATTCTTCCATATAAAGTATGTGTAACATACATATAAAGTATGTGTCAACAAAACATGGCATGCTCCAGGGATGGTTAAGATTGGAAGGAACTGGCAAAGGAACTTATAGAAAAGGATAAAAGGGAGTTAGAGGTCAGGGAGATGGCTCAGTAGAATAAGTGTTTCCCTGGCAAGCACAAGGGTCTGACTTCAATCCCTGGTTCCGCCAAAATAAAATAAAAATAAAATGTGCCAATAAAATTAATTTTTTTTAAAAAAGGGAGTTAGAAAATGAAACAGAGGGCTAGAGAGATAGCTCAGTAGAATAAGTGCTTCCCTGGCAAATGCAAGGGCCTGAGTTCAATCCCCGGTTTTATAAAAAAAAAAAAAAAAAAAGAGTCATAGCTAATTTGGAAGAAGCACAGAAAAGTGTGTCCTCTCCAGAGAGAATCAGAGATGCAAAATCCCCTCGTGAAGCAAAGAGAGCTCATTGTTTTGTGTTGGTAGTATTTTGAAGTCCAGTGGCTTTTGAGTATTTTTTAAAAGCCCAGTGATGTGTCTATTTTACTCCTTCTAAGGAAGACAAGAATTACAAGCCAGGAACACTGACTCCAAGACAGGGGTTAAGAGGATGGGTTTTCAAATCAAATTTGAGATTAAATCAAGGCCCCTCGTTTAGAAGTTATAATACCATGGACAAATTATTAAAAGTATTTGAAGATTAATTTTATGCTAACTACTTCATAATTATTAAATGAATTAAATGGACAGTGCTTATCATTTGTACAGTAACTAGCTCATGGGAATAAGTGTTTAACAAGTGGAGATTACACTATTATGGTGATAAGAACTTTGGTTAAAATACACTTATTTTTAGCCGGGCGTGGTGGCGTACGCCTGTAATCCCAGCACTCGGGAGGCTGAGGCAGGAGGATTGTTGTGAGTTCGAGACCAGCCTGAGCTACAAAGTGAGCTTAAGGACAGCCTGAACTGCATAGTGAGACCCTGTCTCAAAAAGACAAAAAAAAAAAAAAAAAGAATTTCCTTAAGGCCAGCCAAATAGCTCAGCAGCTTAAAGTGCCTGCTTAGGCAGATGCAGTGACCAGGGTTCGAACCTAGCCTGCCATGATAGCTCTGTCCCTCGGGCATGCTGAGAAGGCAATTGAAACAGGTAAGAAAGAAAGAAAGAAAGAAAGAGAAAGAAAGAAAGAAAGAAAGAAAGAAAGAAAGAAAGAAAGAAAGAAAGAAAGAAAGAAAGAAAGAAAGAAGGAAAGAAAGAAAGAAAGAAAAGAAGAATTTTCTTATCTTAGTCTGGCTTGGGGACACACACTTGTCATCCCAGCACTCAGGAGGCTGAGGCAAGAGAATTGTTGTGAGTTCAAGATCCACCTGGGCTACACAGTGAGTTCAAGGCCAGTGTGAACTGCATAGTGAGAACTTCTCCTAAAAAGACCAAAAACAATGTCACACATATCTACAATGGAGTGAATATCTACTCTCTGAGTCCAGAAAATGAAATTATTTCAACAGAAGAATAGCATAATTTTTACACTTATGTATATAAATATATCTAGATACCCTCAGTGCTCAGTGTTTAAATAGTTTTTACTGCTTAATATCACCTCCTTATGCAAGGCAAGGGTTTGACCTACACTGATGAAAATGATTGGCTATGTTAAGCTTCTTTACTTTCTTTCTTTTTTTTTTTTTTTTTTTTTGTACTAGGGATCAAACTCAGGACCTTGAACTTGCCAGCAGGCATATAAGCCACTGAGCTATCTACCCAGCCCAGCTATGTCAAGTATCTGCTGTATATCAAACAGAATAAATAACTTGAAGACATTTTCAAGGATAATCTTGGCATTATACAATTTTGCCTTATTAGCTTTCAATCTTAACCTCAGGTGAGATGTAACTATTCTTTTCATACAGTCAGTTGAATGAATTAGACCTCAGTTTGTGAGGAGGAAGAAGTCAGTGGTTTAAACCATGAATTCAGTTTGTTACAATGGCTAGCAGTCAAATCTTAGCTCTGCTTCTTTTTTTTTAAACAAAGTACTTTTTTGTTTATTAGTTTTTCTCATAGGTTTACATTGGTATCTACTTTTTTTTCCATTTATTTTTATTTTATTAAAATACAAATGTCAATCAGACAGTTTCAAGACACCTTAACCATACAGAGTCGATGAATTAATACATTGCAAACTGTTTTCATAACGTTTTGGTACTGTACAAGGTGCATACATGAAATTATATTTACAGGTTTTTTTTTTTGCTGAATTATATCAAAGATTCAATAATTATTTACCTAGTGGATGACCATAGCACTAAAAGCCGACATAATATCCTGTCCAACCAGCATTAGTGCAGATCTTGCCTATCATAGAATTATGTAGAAGCACAGCGTTATCTATCCCAACTGTACTGTCTATACACACACATCATGATTTTTTCTTTCTACAACCCTTCCTTTGTCTACACCTGTCAAAAGTGGGCACTCCATTGACATTCAACTACCTTAGGTTCTTGAACTCGATACCACAATCCAACACAGTCCAGCATTCTGCAACCATAGGGAGTTATTCAAAGAAATTGTCGACCATATCCATTTACAGCTCAGCTTAATATTATGGGCTCACGATG
>PVKA01011578.1:28294-60624 GCA_004027165.1 Ctenomys sociabilis | reverse complement strand
AAAAAAAAAAAAAAAAAAAAAAAAAAAAAAAAAAAAAAAAAATAAAGATTGTCTCTTAGGGCCAGGGAGATGGCTCGGTAGAATAAGTGCTTCCCTGACAAGTGCAAGGGCCTGAGTTTAATCCCCATTTCCACAAAAAAAAGAATAAGAAAAATTATTTATATCTTACAAATATGAAAATATTTCAAATAAAATTTAAGCACTATATTTCAAAAAAAATGTTTCCTATGGTCACATCTCTTTCTTTAAAACTGAGTAAGTTAACTCTAACCTAAATATTACTATTGACAATAGTAGAAACATAAACTGGTTTTCCCTGAAATCTCCATTAAAAAACCATCCTAGAATTGGTAAAATAAACATTGAAATGGACAATACTAGAGCCAGCCAGATAGCTAAGCAGATTAAAGCATCTGCTTGGGCAGATGCAGGGACTGGGGTTCGATCCCCAGCACCAGATCCCCGGCACCACTAGCCCCGGAGGCATGGTGGTGTGCGCCAGTAATCCCAGCTCTTGGGAGGATGAAAACAGGAGAATCACTACAAGTCTGATTTGTGTAGTATGAACCTGTAGACCCTGTACTAAATGCACACAAAAAAAGAAAGAAAAAAAATGGGCAATACTAAGGCTATCATAACATTTAGATAAATTGCTGAACTATCTACCTGAGCCAGGGAAATCATAAGTGTTTGGATAAAACCTAGTCTGTAAAAGCCAGGCACGGTGCTGAAGCAAAAGTTTGCAAATTCGAGCCTGGTCTGGGCAACTAGTTACCAGGGATGTAGGGCAGTATGAAGATCTACTGTTTGATCCCTAGAAGTTAATGAAGTATGCCGGGCTCTCCAAGTCACCTACTCTAGGAGAAACAATACTATGCTTAATAACTATATTGTTATTTGCAGAAAGGTGTTATTTGATTAAAGTATTCAGAGACACAAAATAAATACGGACATTAAAAACATAAGTTGTGGACTGGGGATGTAGACCAGGAGCACAGCATCTGCAAGTATGTATGAGATCCTGGGTTCAATGTTTAGCATGCAGGAAGAAAAGACAAAACATAAAACTGCATATTAGGGCCAGGAGATGGCTCAGTAGAATAACTGTTTCCCTGGCAAGCACAAGGGCCTGAATTCAAGCCCCAGTTCCACCAAAACAAACAAACAAACAAACAAAAAACCCTACATATTAGGTGTAGTGGTTGAGAAGTCATGGTAAGACAGTGGCTGGAGATACAGCTCAGTCTATGGCCATACCACCCTGAACGTGCCCGATCTCGTCTGATACAGCTCAGCGTGGTACAGCAGCCGAGTAGCATGCACGAAGTCCTCGGTCAGATGCCTAGCACCAAACAAACAAACAATATATAAAAGTATGGGTTTATGCCACACATGGTGGCATATGCCTGCAATCCCAGCACTGAGTCTAAGACAGGAGCAATGCCAGCTTGGTCTACACAGTGAGTTCCAGGCCACCCTAAACTATGTAGTAGCACCTTGTCTCCAAGTGTGTGTAGGGGCTTTTATTTCCAGTTTAATAAGATAAGATATAGATATACTGGTAAGGGAAAAAATACTAGAGAAGAGACACCTTTCTATTATTTATTAACATTTTAAATATATTTAGTACAGGATCTACCTATAGGGTCTCACTACACAGACTGTACTTGTAGTGATCTTCCTGTTTTCAGCCTTCCAAGCACTGGGATTAGCATGCCACCATGCCCAGTTTCTTTTCTTTTCTTTTTTTTTTTTTTTTTTTTTTTTTTTTTTTTTTTTTTGTCTTTTTGAGACAGGGTCACACTATGCAGTTCAGGCTGGCCTTAAGCTCACTCTGTAGCTCAGGCTGGTCTCGAACTCATAACAATCCTCCTGCCTCAGCCTCCAGAGTGCTGGGATTACAGGCCTGCGCCACCACGCCCAGCTTTTTACCATGCCCAGTTTCAATTGCCCCTTTCAGCATGCGAAGGGTGCGGGGAGGAGGCAGCACAACACACTGGTGATCTAACCTGGGTCCCTGCACTTGCATAAGCAGGCACTTTAGTCCAGAGAGACCTTTTTAGTGGCTTACTCTCCAACATAATGAAGACAAACTTTATAGATAAGGAAGTTACTTAAATGAAACACTAAAACAAATAAAGCTATTTTAAGGAAACCAAGATGGTAAAAGAAGCTGAATAGATTCTTCTATAAAAAGAAGCATAATTAACGCACCCAGAGAAGAGCTGTTCATTCCATTTATGAAAAATAAAAGAGACTCCTAAAAAGCAGCATTAACAGAAAAAATATTCTTTTTGTTGTTGGTGTTTTAACAATACAATTTATTATCTTGCATTTCTGGAGGTCAGAAACTTGAAGTGGGCTGCACTAGACTAAAACTAAGGTGGCACCAGGATCAAGTTCCTTCAGCAGGTGCCAGGTCAGAAGCAGGTCCTCCTTGGTTTCCTTGCTGCCACTTTGGCTCACGGCCCCTTCCCACATTTCCTGCAAGGGCAGGCTGAATCCTTCTCACTTAACCATTCTCACCTCAAAATAAATTCTTAAGGACCAGCCAAATAGCTCAGTGGATTAAAGTGCCTACAAGCAGGTGCCGGGGCTGGGGGTTCAATCCCCACGCCTGCCATGCTGGCCCTAACCCCCAGAACACACTGAGATAGAGATTAAGACTGGGTGTGGTGGTGTTCACCTATAATCCCTGCACTTGGGAGGCTGTAAACAGGAGAATCACTATGAGTCCAATCTAGTAAGGAGTCCCTGAACACCCTATAGACCCTTCCCTAAATAAATAAATAAATAAGAAATAAGGGCCGGGGAGATGGCTCAGTGGAATAAGCACTTCCCTGGCAAGCGCAAGGGCCTGAGTTCAATCCCCAGTTCCTCCAAAATAAATAAATAAATAAATAAATTATTGCCAAGGGGACAGCTCAGTGGAATAAGTGCTTCCCTGGCATGCACAAGGGCCTGAGTTCAATCCCCAATTCCGCAAAAATAAAAAATAAAAAATAAAAAAATAAATTCTTGGCTGAGGGGATGCAGCTTAGTGACATAGCACCTGCCTGGGAAGTACAAGGTCATGAGTCTAATTCCTGGTACCAGAAAAAAAAATTCTTACAAATTAAAAATATATCAGCAGGGCTGAGGATATAGCTCAGTGGCTTAAGTGCCTGCCTGGCAAACGCAAGGTCCTGAGTTCAACCCCCAAGACCAAAGAAAAGTCAGCAGAAATAAAAAAAATTAGGAGATTCTGAAGATGAAATTTATGATGCTTTTCAACATCAAAAAGGCAAAAAGGAAAAATAATAAAAGTGATAAAATTAAAAGACCCATCTTCCAAAATTTCTAACAAAATTACTAAGTTTCAGAGAGAACAGAGAAAACTGAAGTCATGAGAGAGGAGGTAAAGGTTGGGTAGAATTTAAAGTTTGGTTGGTATTTAAAACTTCAAAACATCTCAGAACTGAAAAATTTATTTTCCACTGGTGCACTGAGACTGAGATTAAGACTGGGCATGGTAGCATTTGCCTGTAATCCCAGCACTTGGGAGGCTGAAAACAGTAGAATCACTACAAGCCCAAGTATATTGAGACCCTGCAAACCCTGTACCAAATACATTTTTAAAAAATTATTCCTAAATTGAAAAGGTCCCCAAAGAGGCTAGCACAATAGAAAAACAAAAAACAAAAAAACAAGGCCACAGGTAAGGCAAATTATTGTAAAATTTCAGCATATCTAAAAGGAGGAAGAAAAAATTGAGAACTCGAAGGTGGTGGCACATGCATGTAATCCCAGCACAGTGAGAGGCTCAGGCAGGAGGACCACAAATTCCAACTTACCCTTAGGGAATTCAGCGACCTAGCAAGATCCTGTTTCAATATAAAAATGGGCTTGGAGGATGTTGCTCAGTGCAAAGGTCCTGGATTAAAGGCACAGTACTGACAAATAAAATAAAATCAGAACAGAATTAGACTTCTTGCCAAATGTGGTGGTACACACCTGTAATCCCAGCACTCAAGGCTGAGGTAAGAAGATTGCTGTGAATCTGAAGCTAGCCTGGGCTTCATAGTGAGGCCAGCATGAATTACTGGCCTCAGGAGGGGGGAAAAAAAAAAAAAGAATTAGACTTCTTATTAACAGCAGCAGAAGCTAGATGTTGACCATAGAGAATTTCTTTTTTCCTGTGGGTTTTTTGCTTTTTGGCTTTATGTTTGTTTGTTGTTTTGCTTTTTTGTTTGTTTGTTTTTTGGGGGTCAGGGTCTTGCTTTGTGTTTCAGGCTGGCCTTGAACTCCCTATGTAGCCTAGACTGCCTCAAATTCTCAGTGATCTTCCTCCTAGCCTCCCAAGTGCTGGGATTATAGGCATGTACCTCCAAGGTTCCCCACAGAGAGTATTAAAAGCTAAACCAAAAAAAGAGGTAATCCAAGACAGATCTACTCTGGCAAAACATTTCCTCTCATTTTTCAGCATAAATGAAAAAAATAAAATCATATTATTAGCAAGGTGCTATCGCTATAGCACATCAGAGCTTTTAAATAGAAGGCTTCAAAAAATTAGCTTATTTCATAGTGCTCTAAACTCATGAGAAAATTGTACTTCGTATTTCTGTACAATGTATGATTTTTCTACCATCTTTTCTTTGTTTTTGAGACTTGGTCTCACTATGCTATCCAGTCTTGCTTCAAACTTGTGGGCTCAAGCGATCCTTCTGCCTCTGCCTCCTAGGTAGCTGGACATACAGGTACATGTCTGGGCACCCAAGTTTGAAATAAATACCATGGTATCTACAAAATTTAATGTATACCCAAAATATTCTTGAGCATAAAAAAAATATAAAAATTTAGCTAAAAGTGGTGGCATATGCCTGTAATCCCAGCATTTAGGAAGCTGAGGTAGGATGATTATTGTGAGTTTGAGGCCAGCCTGGGTTATGTAGTGAGACCCTATCTCAAAAATAAATAATAAAAATAAGAGTTTCTTTTACTGTAATTTTTATTTTTTGTCTTTGAAACATTGCAGCTCAGGCTGGCCTTGAGCTCACTTCTTACCCAGGCTCAAACTCACAACGATCCTCCTGCCTCAGCCTCCTGAGTGCTGGGACTATAGGAGTGCACCCCCATGCCTGGCTTTGTAATTTTTTGAAGTTTAAATATTCAATGTATATTTCAACCACTGCTCATATTATTTTCATTCTTTCCTACTCATGGAGAGGGTAACTTGACTGTAAAAAAAAAAAAAAAAAAAAAATCCAAGCGCTAAAATCAATCTAAAAAACAAAAAAAACAAAAACTCAGTCAAAATTAAAACATGGGGCTGGGGGTGTAGCTCATTGGTAGTGCACTTAGCTAGTGTGGACCAGGCCCTGAGTTCAATTTTTTAAAAATTGATATGCATTAAAAATAATCAGGAAAGCAAAGCCACAAAGGTAAAAGAAAGAGATCTAAAGGGTGATCTGGGAGACCCACAGCCAAGAGGTGCTAACAAGGCAAATGAAATAGATTAAAGATTTTTTAAACTATAGCTCTGAGCTGGGCATGCCTGTCATCCCAGCATTGAGGAGGGTGATGCAGGAGGATGAATGAGTTCGAGGCCAGCCTGAACTACATAATGAGACCCTCTCTCAAACAAACAAACAAACAAAAAAGATAAAACTACAGATCTGACTACATAAAAATCAAGCATTTTTGTTCAGTAAAGACCACTACAGATAGCCAGGCTCAAGGAGCACATGCCTGTAATCCCAGCTACCCAGGTGGCCGAGGCAGGGGAATCACAGGTTCAGGCCAGCTTCGACAACTTAGTGACAACTTGTCTCAAAACCAAAATTTATCATGTATGAGGCTCTAAATTCAATCTAGTGCTGGAGGATGTGGCGAGGCACAAAAATTAATAGGTGCTAACCCAGAAACTGATATTATTATGGTTCAAAACCAAATGGGGGGCTGGGGAGATAGCTCAGTATAATAAGTGCTTGCCTGGCAAGTGCAAGGGCCTGAGTTCAATTCCCAGTTCTGTAAAAAAAAAAAACCACCAAACAAGAACAAATATATATGTCTATATACAAACTTGTATTTATGTATGTAAAAGATATCTGTAAATTGAGAAAAATACAAGAAACAAAGGATACAAAGTGGTAATTCACAGAAGGAAAACAGCTAACTATGAGGAAATGCTCAAACTCACCAGTAATCAGAAGTGTAAATTAAAACAAGACATCATTAAATGGCAAAACTTAGAAATGTGGACCACAGAGTGAGGGATTATAGGAATACAGTGCTGATGGGATAGATGATGACACCACCCATGGCACTGACCAGTATTCAGTCCACAATGGCACTCCTGGCTGTAGATTCTAGAAGCTCTGAGGTGTATCCACAATGGGTGGCTTTGTTTACAGCAGCCTAGGTGTTCATCACTATGGGAATGATACACACCATGGCACCCTATGCTGAAGATAGGCCAATTAACTAGATCCATAGCCAGCATAAATCTTAACAGAGCACTGAGTGAAAAAAAGAAAAGCCAGAATAAGAGCTATAGTATTCTGACAGAGACTTATGCAGCCAAGTTCTACAACAGTGTGGTATGATAAGCTATTTTCTAATTAAAGATACTTAAACAAAAAATGCAAAACATTTGAGAAAAATACATGTAGAATCAAGACATATCAAACACATAAGACAGGTAGCCGTGGGCATGAGGACTGACTGAAGGCCCTTGTGCGCCAGGGTTTGAGTGCCCAAATCATACGGTAGAAAGGCAGAGCAGTACTTTTCATACATATATGCATTAATTTACATAATTAGAAACATATTAAACACCCATGAGGTACTGAGAACTATGTTTAAATGGAAACTTTTCTTATTTTTAATAGGTATGTTTTTACAACCTCAGAAGATTGTTTTGTTTTTTTTGAGATAGGGTCTCACTATGCAGTTTAGGCTGGCCTCGACCTTATTTTGTAGCCAAGACTGGTCTCAAACTCACAGCAATCCTCCTGTCTTGGCCTCCTTAGTACTGGCATAACAGGTGCCACTGTGCCAAAAAGATTCTTGAACTGAAAGTTGAAGGGAAAAATAACTTACACTAGAATATATGCACACACACAGCCACAAAGTAAGAAACATTCTTAAAGTAGCCTTAGCAAATTTTTTGATTGAATAAATAATATATCTCCAAAGTCCTCAAAGGACAAGACACGATATAAAAAAGCACTAAAGGTCTGGTGAGATAGCTCAGCTAACTAAGCGCTCATGTAGGCAAGCGCAGGGATCGGGTTTGATCCCCAGCACCACATGCTAGCCTGCCGTGCCCCCAGGTACACTGAGATGGCCACCATGACCGGGCATGGTGGTACATGCCTGTAATCCCAGCACTGGAGAGGCTGAAAATAGGAAGGTCACTATGAGTCTGAGCTGCATAGTAAGACCCTGTACCAAATACATTTAAAAAAAAAAAAAAAGCACTAAACCTCCACATAAAGAACAGTGCCTTATCTCAGTCCTCAACTAGCATACTTCTTTTCAGGTTTCAGTGGTGAAACAACTGATTTACGAACGAAAATCTTTTCCACTTCTTTTGTTCTATTTAATCTCCCTCCCCCTTCTTCCCCAGATATTTAACTGCTCAGGAACCTTCTCACCAGGTTACAGCTTTCTAAAAGACTTCACAAGCAAACTGCTGGCTGCCAATCTAGGTGATGTAGCTAATATGCTCATTATACCACACTGCTAACAAAAACACATGCTCAGTGCAAAGCAACATATTTCCCAAATCCCCTGAGCAAGAAAATGACATTAAAAGAAAAAGTTTCCTTTTCCTTTTAACTGTCTCATAATGAAATGACATAAACCTCAAATGCTAACTGGTGTGCATAACACTGGTAAAGAATAAAATGACATATAAGATATCATATGCCTAGTTTTGCTTTTAAATTGCAGCACATCAGTACTTCAGCATTTGACACTAAGTGCCAATAGACAGAGGACACAGAAGCAAAGAATCACAAGCTGGAGGCTCGTCTACACGACGTCTGCGGGGTTAGTGGAGTTAGCCCCACAGAGAGCAAAAGCAGCCACAGCGACTGATCCTGGCTAACAAAAGGTAGCATGCCGGGCGTGGTGGCGTAGGCCTGTAATCCCAGCACTCGGGAGGCTGAGGCAGGAGGATTGTTGTGAGTTTGAGACCAGCCTGAGCTACAAAGTGAGCTTAAGGCCAGCCTGAACTGCATAGTGAGACCCTGTCTCAAAAAAGACAAAAAAAAAAAAAAAAAAAAAACAAAAGGTAGCATGTTTCCTGTGAGGCAATGAAGGGTAACTGTGGACACTTACTACATGTCAGTGACTGATTTATGTGCACTATTAGTTTGTAATACTAGGCACAGACATCATCTTACTCACAGATCACTTTTGGATCACAAGCAGGCTCTTCATCACTGCCTCTGCCATCTCCACAACTCAGCTGCCCCCTGCCCGCATGCTGTTGCTGCCAGTCTGGTCCTCACTTCTGACTCAACACCTTGGCAAGCGCAGCTCATACCAACAGAACAGTTCTCTTTGTAGACCTCTCTCCCTTCCCCACTACAGAATTTGCCTTCATAAATATGTTCCCAGTAACCAACCCACCCTCAAGTATCGATAATATTATGTGCCCTGCAAGCAGGAGCAGGGGCTGGGGGTTCGATCCCCAGGCCTGCTATGGCAGCCCCACCCCAGAAGTGCACTGAGACGACAACTGAGACTGGGAGTGGAGGCATGTGCCTGTAATTCCAGCCCTTGGGAGGCTGTAAACAGGCAGATCACTACAAGTCTGATCTAGTACTGAGACCCTGAACACCCTGTAGACCCTTCCCTAAAAATACAAAAATAAAAAAAATTATGTGCCCAAAGTATATAGATTAAAAATCGGGCTGGGAAGATGGCTCAGTAGAATGAGCACATCCCTGGCAAGCAAAGGGTCTGAGTTCAATCCCCAGTTCCGCAAAAAAAAAAAAAATCAAACATCTCCCCCAAAAGAGAATGCTTTAACTCCAGGTGTCACATTTTACAAAATCAGGAATAGTCTATACTATCCTATACTGATAATCTCTTGGAATACTTTTTTTTTTTTTTTTTGTAGAACTAGGGAATGAACTCAGAACCTTGCACTTGACAGGAAAGTGCTTATTCTACTAAGCCATCTCCCCAGGATTGATAATCTCTTATGACTTAACAATGAGCATATTTCCCCATGAGCAAACAGAGCCCTGTGCTTCTGGTATGTTTTTTTTGAGACAGTGTCTCTTGCTATGTAGTTCAGCTTGGCCTTGAACTCACTATGTAGCCCAGTATCATGGTTTTGGGTTTAGCAAGGAGAACAATATGTTACAGAACACATATTTTATAAGATTATTTATAATAGTCACCCAGATTCATATACAGAGTGTAGGAAATCTGTGCACACATTAAAGACCAAAGAATCCAGTGGAGGGCCTGCATCCCACCATAATGTCCTGCTTGAGTCCAGCTGAAGACCTAGAGCCCAAAACAGTGCCTCCCACAAGTCCAGCGAGTGGCTCAGAGCCCACGACCTTGTCTCGTGCAGGCCTGTTTCAGGGATCTGTGCTGGGAAGGCCCAAAGGTCAGTGGTAGAAGCTAGGAAGTCTGTGCCAGTAGGATAAAGGAGCTGTGCCAGTAGGCTGAGGCATCTATACTGGAGCCAGGAATCAATGTTCAAGGTAAGCACCAGAACTCCCCCGAAAAGTACCACAGCCATCCTCAGCAACAGTGAGATCCTGAGCTTCTCCAATCCTTCTCTGATGAGAACAACGAATTTCCTTTTCATCAGGAAAATGAGCATGACAAGGTCCTCAAGCAGACTAGCCCAAGAAAACCAGCATCTCCCTAACAGCTTTCCAGCTGCTTCTCCAAACAGCTTCCCTAACAGCCTCTTAACAGCTTCTGTTCTGCCTCTCGTGATGCTGGCAACAACTCTTAGGTGGGCCCCTCACACCGAGCACCACACTAGTTCAGTCCAGCTGAGTATAACAAGTTGACCACCAGTTGGCATCCACCATACTCAGGCTAGCCTCAAATTCATGGTAACCCTGCTTCCCGAGTGCTGGGATGACAGGTGTGTGCCACCATGTCTGGCATGACTTGTGCTTTTTTTTTTGTACTGCGAACTGAACTCAGGACTTACACTTGCCAGGCGGGTGCTTGTGCCACTGAGCTATATTCTCAGCCCAACCTGTGCTTTTTTTTTTCAAGTTATTAAAATTTTGTTAAAACAACTATATACTCTTACCATTTACTTCTCTACCACATTAACAGTTAAGGTACCCTGTTTAATCTTCTTTTTTTTTTTTTTTTTTTTTTTTTTGGCGGAACCAGAGATTGAACTCAGGTCCTTGCGCTTGCCAGGGAAGCATTTATTCCACTGAGCCATCTCCCCATCCCCATAATCTTTTTTTAAATATTTATTTATTTGTAATCAATACATTGTACATTGTTCTTCTTAGAAGCAAACACTATTAGTACAAATCTCATTGAGTTAAGTGAAAGTAGCTATATATATATCCAATTATTCTGTATATACAAGTACAAAATGGTCCTTCCTTTATAGCCCCCCTTTTTTTGTTTAGTCCTGTCAGAGATGGGTATTCCATTGACATCTGAATACTATAGGTGTGTGAATACAGCAAAACAATCCAACACAGTTCAGCAGTCCACAATAGTAATGGGTTATCTGCAGAGGTTGTTGATTTGAGCCTTTCACAGCTCAATTACCTGTGCTTTTTTGATAGCTAAAAAATTCCACGATATGGACTCACTGCCACACATTATCTAACCAGCCTCTGACAGATGTCATGTCCCCCTATAACAAACAATGCTAGGAAGAAAAACTTCTCAGATTTTTCATGCAGGTACATAACTACACCTATTGAACAAGTTCCTACAAATGAATACACACATTTTACACTCCAACAGAAATCACCAAATTACATCCAAGAAAATTGACATGCCTGCCAATGGTTTATGAGACTCAACTTCCCCATGGCCCCATCCATGACTACTTCACAACTTCTTAAATCTGTCAAGTCTATTAAGTAAAAAGGTGGTAACCACATGTTTCGTTGTATATTTGTTCAAATGATGGAGACTACTGAATCTAGAGCTTAGGTACACTTTGAGTTTATTATTAATTCTAGGGTAACCTGAAGTACTTATGGAGAAAAAAAACAAAGAATTGTACTAGGGGCCAGGGATATAGCTCAGTGGCACAGCACCTGCCTGGCAAGCCTGAGATCATGAGTTTGAATCCTGACACTAAAAATAAAATCTCATAAAATAATCGCACTAACTGTGTTACTTGGGAGACTGTAATGTCTAACCAATTGGAGAGTGCAGTACTGTGAGGACAGTGACACCCATAAAAGACAGGGACATCTTCACTCTTCACAGCACACTCACCTTTCCTTAAAATGCACTGTTACAAGCTCAAGCCATACTACATATTTTAGAAACATTTAGGACATCAATTCCATAATCACATGTTTACTTTTTCATCTTTATTTGTATCTCTTTGATCAGTTCACTGACATTATTTTATTTTTTTTTTATTATTTTACTTTTGTGTAATATTACCTTTGACCTCTTCAGGTGTCATAAGCTCAAATGCACAATCAGTGCAATATACAAGCATCTAATAAAATATGACTATAGCCAGGGATGGCCATGCACACCTGTAATCCCAGCACTGGAGATGTTGACACAGAAGTATTCCAAGTCTGAAGCCAGCCTGGACTACAACAGTGAATTCAAGGCCCATGTGGACTACACAGTGAGTCCTTGTCTCAGAAAAGACAAATAAATAAACAAGTGCTGTGCACACAGCTGTAATCCCAGCTACTGAGGTAGGAGGATCACAAATTTATAGTCAGCTTGGGTTTCTTAGCAAAACTGTCTCAGAATTAAAAGTGATGGGGAATGAAGCTCAGTACAAAGGCCCTGGGTTCAGTCCCCCGTACCACAGAGCAGAAAAAGGAAAATAAATAAAAGACACAGATGGCTGCTTCTATTAGAAAATAGAAAAAGAAAAGTAAAAGAGGAAGATATTAGCAGTGGCCACCCAGAGGGTTGTTCTAGGCGCTCTGTTTATCAAATGAAACAGTTGGACAAGATCATATATAAACAAGATGTAGGAGGCCAGGTATGGTGGCACAAACCTATAACCCCAGCACTTAGGAGGCTGAGACAGGAGGATCACTTCGAGTTCAAGGCCAGCCAAGGCTATAAAGGAAGTTCAAGACCAACCTGAAATACATAGTGAAACTCTGGTCGAAGGAAGGAAGGAAGGAAGGAAGGAAGGAAGGAAGGAAGGAAGGAAGGAAGGAAGGAAAGAAGGAAAGGGAAGGGAAGGAGGGAGGGAAGGAAGAAGGGAAGGAAGGGAGGAAAGAAGGAGTATACATGAGGTGGCCTGTTTCTGAGCACTGACTGGTGGCCAATGGCTCAAGATCTACTATACCACCACTGGCAATAATGCCTGAACTGAGCTATTCACACATTTTCCTGATTTTTTTCATGACCCCTTCGGGTAACAATTTTTTTTTTTTTTTTTTTTTTTTTTGTGGAACTAGGGATTGAACTCAGGCCCTTGCGCTTGCCAAGGAAGCACTTATAACACTGAGCCATCTACTGGGCCCAATACAGCTTTTTTCTTGGTGGAACTGAGGATTGAACTCAGGCTCTTGCCCTTGCCAGGCAAGTGCTTATTCTACTGTGGCATCTCCCTGCTCCCCCCCCCCTTTTTTTTTTGTGGAACCAGGATCTCAGGCCCTTGCACTTGCCAGGGAAGCACTTATTCTACTGAGCCATCTCCCCGGCCCCTAGGTAACAATTTTTGTCAAGGAAAATTGAATTACCTCTGACAGGGAATTTGACCCTTTTATCTTGATAAATTAGTGTCTATAACTGCAAAATAAGTACCACAAATTATCTAGCATTCTGAAAGGGTATTGGCTCAAAACATAAAAATCATTTACCTCTATACATGCTTTCTTTAATTTTCAACTAAAATTTATATTCCTAAAACAAACTGGTCCAAACCGATTTCAAAATCACACACTTGCTGCTGTAATGAACCCCTACAGCCTCCAAGTGAGGACAGGACTGGTCCTATACACCTTCCCCACGCCAGAAACTAAAGAAAAGACAGCAAGAGGCAACAGGGAAGAACAAGACTCTTGTGACAAAATGCTCAAACCAAGCTAGGAGTCCCTCCTTGTTACTCTTTCTGAGAAGGCTAACACAATGCTAAGGCTGCCCTTCCTTTGGAGACGCGAGCGGCAGATCAGAGCATCTTTGCTGTCTCGAAGCAGCGCGCTGGTGCCGCCTTCCACCCTCATCCACCTGCCAAGAAGCAGGCGCAGAACGGGTGGGTTTGAGGAGTCAAGCCCAGAAGCTCTGGATTCGGCAGAACACGCGCTACGCTCCACACCCCAGACTGCCCTCCTAATCCTCCCCAAATTCCACCGTGTGGGGGTGGGGCTGGATGCCAGAAGAGAAAAATCGCATCAAGGGCAGTAGCTCTGAGTTACAGGAGATCCTGAGGTTCCTACTACAAGAAAGGGTGGTGTGGAGCAGGAAAGACAAATACAATGTGAAAAATTAGATTTTAGCCCCGATCCTTCTGATGTTCTCACCAACATCTGCCCCAGCCATTCGCCAGGCTGGCTGTGTGGAACCCAAGACAGAATGGCAGGCATTTTCACACACTGAGGCTGGGAAAGATGCTACCAGAGTGTAAATTACTAATTAGCTTCAGAGAAGACAAAGAGAGAAAATACCTGTCACAGAATGCTGTTTACAACTTGACATATAATAAAAACAAGCCTGAACATTTCTGAAGAGTGCCTTACTTTCCATACTTCTATTAACATATGAATGTAAAAGAACAGTATTTAGTCTTTAAAAACTGCCCATGTCTCAGAAACAATAAGGCATGACTAGAAACAATGCTTTCCAAATAATTTGTAATTTTCTCATCTTTATGAAAGGGAAGTGTATTTAATTATTATAATCAGCTTTAATAAGAAGCTATATTTCATAGCTTTGAGAATGGCTTCAAGGGGGGAGTAACAGAGAAGCAGCCCACAGATACTGTATCTTACATTTGTCAGAATACAGCTAATATTCTTTTCACTTAAATTGGACAGCTTTTTTTTATATAGTTTTTGTCTTGATCAAATGGATAGGCTAATCACTTTAATGAAGATGAGATGACTGGGGATGGAAGGTATCAGCTAATTTTCTTATATGACAACGATCAAAATTAGGTGTACTTTGGGGTAATGAAATGTTAATTTTTCTATTGATCCTTTTAGCATAAGGCATGATTGTATTAATCCTAATCAACATTTTCTTTTTGTAAAGCAACTGGCTACATTATTAAAAAATAAAACACACATAATTTTTGATGCAGCAAATTTATGAATTCATTTTACAGAGATACTTATTAATGTGTGTATAGGTCTAACCAACATTCTTTTTTTTTTTAAATGGAACTGGGCAATTGAACTCAGGCCCTTATGCTTGTCAGAGGAGCACTTATTCCACTGACCCATCTCCCCAATCTCTAACCAACATTCTTAAAGCAGTACATCTGCTCTTTGATCTTTTCCAGTTCCTTGAAGCTACATAAAGATCTTCAAATTACATATTCCACCTGAGTGTCTTGGTCCTGGTGTGGAAAGGCCCTGTGTCTCCCGTTTCTCTCAATGGTCACCCACACATCAACAGCCAACATGTCCTAAGGATGTACGGTGATGATGTGGGGAGGATCCCAGCAGAAGGTAACCGACAACACAATTTTTGCTGATGAGGGGCCCACCAGCCATCAGTCACAGGGGAAAGAATCTTTCTCAGAATATACAGAGAGAAGGCCATACAACAACTACAAAAAAAAAATTCACTCTAGTGCTCACTTCGGCAGTACATATATGATACAGAGAAGATTAGCATGGCCTCTGCAAGAATGACATGCAAATTTGTGAAGCGTTCCATATTTTTTCAAGCACCTAAGTTCGTTGAATGACAATGGAGTGCCCATCTCTGACAGGTGTAGACAAAGGAAGGGGTATAGAAAGGAAGAATCATGATGTGTGTGTATAGACAGTACAGTTGGGATAGATAATGCTGTGCTTCTACATAATCCTATGAGAGGTAAGATTTGCACTGATGGTGGTTGGACAGGATATTATGTCGGCTTCTAGTACTATGGACAACTACTAGGAAAATAACAAGGTAGAAAGTATTAATTATTGAATCTTTGATATAATTCAGGTATAAAAAATAAGATATGCAAACAGCTACACTTTCTTTACTGATAAGAGACATATGCTATGTCTGTAATATCATGTATGCACCTTCTATGATACCAAAACATTATGAATACAGTTTGCAATGTATTAATTTATCAAATCCATCTTGTCAAGGTATCTTAAAACTGTCTCATTGATATTTGTACTTCAATAAAACAAAAATTAAAAAAAATTCACCCTAGTGGATTTCAACCAGGCTAAAATCAAACATATACTAAACCTGATATACAGCACTCAAGATCCTTTTTTTTTTTTAAAGGATCTTGTACATATTTTCTCTAATTTTACATATTAAATATGCACAAGTAAAAGAAAATGATAAAGCAAATGGGGCACAATAAAAATGTAATTTTAAGTAAGTCTAGCAATTCCTTCATTTTCACAAATTTTTTCCCCTTTCTTTCTTTTTTTATTTTTATTGGTCTTTTTGAGACAGTGTCTCACTATGCAATTCAGGCTGGCCTTGAGTTCACTTTGTTGCCCAGGCTGGAATTTTTAGAAATTTTCTCAAGTTTAAAAAACTCTGATAAAATCAAATCATCAAAACAGAGTATTAACAACAGAAGCTCGCTTTCAGGATTGTTTTGAGTTTCAAACAATTCATATACTTAACTAATGTGAAAACTCAGCAATCAGGGGCCAGGGAGATGGCTCAGTGGAATAAATGCTTTCCTGAAAAGTGCAAGGGCCTGAGTTCAATACCCCAGTTCCACCAAAAAACAAACAAAAAAAAAAAACCTCAGCAATTAAAAAACACTTAGATTTATTTAACCAGATTAAAGCAAGAGTAAATGTACAGAATCATAAATTACTTAGGCATGCAGAAAGAAATGACAGTAAAAAACCCAGTGAGGGCTTGAGTGAAGTTTGCTTATGGCCACCTACACTGAAATCTAAGCTCTAAAAAGTCCTCTCTAGCCAGCATGGTGGTGCACATTTGCAATCCCAACACTCAAGAGTCTGAAGCAGCAGGATCACTGTGGGTCTGAGTCCAGCATGGGCTGCCCAATGAGTTCAAGGCCAGCCTGAAATATACAGTGAGACCCTGTCTCAGAACAAAAATAAATAAATAAATAAACCGAGCACTAAATACTATGCCACTAACAGCTAACACATAAACCCAAGAAGACATCAGACTCCATAATCATTGAGATATAGTAACAATGTTTCTGATGGCCATAAATCAAAGCCTAATGTGTGCTCTTGTACAAAGGCTATGATTTAATTTTCAGCATTTGTACAACCACAAAACAGAAGTAATCAAAAAGCTACATAACTTTGTAATAAAACTTTATTTTTTTGTAATTTCTAAACATTTTACTTCATTTATCTTCTTTTGGTCTTGTTTTTGCCTTGTGGTGCCAGGAATCAAACCTAAGGTCTTGTGTGTCCTAGGCAAGTGCTCTGCCAATAGGCTACTTTCAAAACTCTTACACAAATTGCAGAAGAAAGTATCTTTGTAATATCTGGATGCATACTAATGAAATAACACCAAATAAGATTCCAAGTTTCGTTCGCATTCTTTCTTAAGTAAATTATATACTATCTTTTGGCACCATCAAATATAAATATTCATGTTTCTTGTTAGCTAAATAAAAAAGCTCCAGGACTAAAATTACTAAAACGAACCTAAATTTTGTCCCAAATTTTTTATCTTCCTTTTAATTTCCAAAAGTGTCTTAAAATCCAAAACTTCTCGAAAATTTATGTTGACATGACCTTCTTTACTCAGTCATAAAGCAAGGGAGACCACAGATCTGTTCACAACTCCAGCTTAGTATCATCTACGGATATCATTAGATGAGAAATTTCTCAGAAATCCGTTATTTAACCTAAAAGATAAGTCCACTTTAAAATCCTCCACATTACTACAATGTTCCCTTTCTTTATCTCACTTCATACTCACTACAGTACGAAATGTCCTATACAAGGCAGTTTAGGAGCTCTCAGCGCACTGATTTAAATCTCCCAGTAAACTTCTCTGGCTGCTGTTTTGCCTTTCTGTGAAATGATCTCTCAATATCATGCAGTCACTGAAAACAATTAAGCAGAAATCTGGGCAACAAAAAGATTCTCATCTTATTACAACAAAAGTGGGTTGACTGTTGAACACGAAAACGATGATCATAAAGCACCCTGACTTGCCATGCACGGCACCGCTACAATATCACAACTATCACATTGCACAGGTACTGTAAATAAACACCTCCCATTTCTCCGTGATCCCCACACCAGTGAAATGCAGGTTCAAAGAACTGACACTTTAGCCTTCACCACCCAGAAACGAAGGCAATTCAAAGTGGGACGGAAAGTCGAATTAAACGTATTGAGCCATTTAGGCGGGATTCTAGATTCCTTACGACAGAAAGATGTTTCTGCAATCTTCTACTTTGGGGGACAAAAGGACTCACAGTTTCCACACGCATTTCTCTTCCAACAAAGAATTGCCTTCCGGCATCCCCGCCTCCGCAGCTACTTTGCAATTTCCACCCCTGTCTTAGGTCTTCTTGCACTCACCATGGCTCCTGCTCCTCTGCCCCTAGCCCGGGTCCTCGGCCACGGCGGCGGCGCGCCCGCCCTGCGGCCTCCTGTAGCTCTGTCCCCGGCGCAGGCTGGCCCGGCTCCGCATCCCGGGCCTCACATCCCGGGCCCACGGCTCCCTAACAGGCCCAGTCTCTCCACCTCACTGTTCTCTCCTCGAATCCGGCGGAGCCGCCTCTGCGAGCACCGCTGCCTGGCGCCCCGGTCCCGACTCGCCATCCTCCCTTCCGCTCCACGCCACGCTCGCTCCGACTCCACCTTGCGGAGCGAGGGGTCTCTCCCGCTTTCCAGTCCACCCCGCCACCCCCGCTATTCGCACCCTCGTCACGTCTGTGCCCACCGCGCTCCCCTCTGACTCCAGCCCGGGACCCTGCCTGCCGCGGGTCCCCGCCGCGTCCCCACGCCCACCCGGCTGCCCCTCGCGCCGCGCCGCCCGCCCGCCGGCTCCTCCCCTCCCGCTAACCCTGCCTCCCCCTCAGCGCCTCCGCGCCTCTGCGCGGCCCGCGCCCCAAGCCCGCCGCCCTCGGCGCCCCGCCTCCCCCCACCCCCCCACCCCTCACGCCCGCCCGGCTCGCGCCGCCTTTGTCGCCTCTCACCCCGAGCGTGAGGGGTCCGGCTTCTTTAAAGGGGAGGTCTCGAGCGCGGGAGCCGCCTGTCCCCGCCTCCGGGCCTCCGAGCGGGCTCCGGGCCGCCACGGCTGCCCGGCCCCGGTCTCCCACCCTGCTCGGTCCTCCGCGGCCTCCGCCTCCGCCTCCGCCCCCGCCTGGCCCCCCTCTATTTACCGCCATCCTCCGCACGCGGGAGCTGTCACCGGGCGCTAGTCCACCCGCCCGCTCCTGCCTTCAGCCCCGCCCCTAGCAAGCCTACTGGCCCGTCCGCCGGCGAGACCCCGCCCATCGACCCGCCCACTGGAGCCCCCGCATTGCGCCAACCGCGCGGCGCCGGCCGACCGGCGACCCTGGCTCTCGTCAGTGCTCGTGGGTCCGAGTCATGGGTGCCGTTTCGGGTCAGTCAACACCGTCGTCGCGCGGCCCCCTGGATCCTGGCTTGAGGGGTCGTGGCGCTGAGGTGCGCCAAGAATTCCCCGGTATAAGTTTGGTTGACACACGTGAGGGTAAATAAGGTGTCCAGACAAAGAGACTCTTAAAGGTACAGACTCTCCTGTCTGTCCCGCCTCCTTAAAGGGCCAGGGACTCTCCGCCCTCTCAGTCTTTCTCCCAACGCACACCTCTCTGAGCCCGAGTTTCGGTTGCGCCCCGTACTCTGGAAGGCTCATCTTCAACATCACTGACCACCGTGAAGACGCAGTTTTCTTGTCTCTGTTGTTATTATTTTCCTTTACCATGTCGTTCCTAAAGCAGCAGCAGCCTAGGAATCTTGGCTTCCGGAGGCCGCATTCACAGAAGTTACAGGATCCCAGGCCCGTGCAAGCCGCTAACTCTGGCACTGATGGCCCTGGCAGGGAGAGGGTCACCACCCTGGCTGGGGACCAAAAGACGGGATGGGAGAGGGGAATCTGGACACGGAAAGCGGCCTGCAGGGCTCCTGGCTATACTGTCCTGACCTAACAGTTCACCTTTACTTCATATTCTCCAACCAGAATAACATACTGCAATAGATTGAATTCAAAAGCGGAGAGGAAAAGCACACATCTATGCAACCTTTCAAGGGACTTACAGAAACAGGAAACAGTGACACTTCAGTTTTGTTTGAAAAACGTTGTTAGGTTAATATGTGCCAAGTGTACTCACCATTAAATGAGCTATTTACTGTATTTATTATAGTACCAGGCATTGAATTCAGGCTTTTTACACTAAGCTACATTCCCAGCCCTTTTATTTCAAGACAGGGTCACACTAAGTCGCTAATTTGAATAAGCTGGACTCAAATTTGTAATCCTCCCACCTCAGCCTCCCATAGTGCTGGGATTACAAGGGTGTGCCACTATGCCTGGCAAACTAACAATATTTAGTTAATAAGGTAAACATCAATAGATGTAACCTACATAAACACAGTTTGTGTGTGTGTGTGTGGCAGAACCAGGGATTGAACACAGGCCCTTGCGCTTGCCAGGAACACAGCTTTTTGAGGTTCTTCATATGAGTTAAAAATGTCAAGGAATCCTGATAAAAAGGTTCGAAAATTGTGAGTTAAAAGAAACAAAAGGCTATTTTGAGTAATCAAAATCTGAAGCTTGGGGATCATTAATAGTTTTATTATAGCCTCAGAGCTAAGAGGTTAAATTGGGCGTGGTGGTGCCCTTGCCTATAATGCTCTCCCTAGGCATTCTGAGCTGCTCAGCAACTCTGAATAAGGAAGGCAGACATCAGCGTTCCCACTTTCCCACTGTGTAGATGGGAGCCAGAGACCTGGGCCTGACTTCAGCTACCAGACATGTGAACACCTAGCTATCCATCTGTCTAAGGCACCAGTCCCACATCCAGCACGTTGCAGGGCACTTGTCATCCCATCTCCAGCCTTGCTTTTGCTGTACAGCTAAAGATTTCCAATGCTCAGTTCTGACTTCAGGACAATTTAGGCTCTAGATTTTTTCTAAAGCCACCATGAAACATTCAGAATTCATTATTAACCTTAAAAACTGGCCTATGCTATGCAACCAGGCAGGGATGAGTTGGAAGTGAAACATAAAATGCAAAAGAATTAGAGGAGTCTGCCATGATTCCAAGTATTATTTGGTTTTGGTTTCCAGTGTTGGTTGGGAGACTTAGCCCAGGGCCTTGCACATCCTAAGCAAGAGCTCTACCACCGAGCTACATCCACAGCCCAAAAAGTTTTATTAGCTGATTTCATCACCAAGGGGAGGAACTATTTCTGTCTCATCTGCTTGCCCTAAACACGTTCACTCCTGCTCACTGCTCTGAATGGCCTGCAGGACTAGCACGAAGGAGGCAACTGTACCACGAGGAACCCACATGTGGGGTTCAAATGGCAGGGAAGACACTGGTCACAAAGTACTGGTTAGAGCTATCTGAAAGATGCTTTGCTTGCTGTCTGTGTGCTGTTTCCTTTCAGGATCTGTTTTCCCTGTTTAGAAGCTTGGTTCTGTTTTTAATTACAGATATTTCAGATATTCTAATAAAACATAAATCCTATTCCCAAAAATAAATACAGGTATGCAAAACTGCCTGATTTCAGGACATTACAGGCTTCTTGAAATTCCAATGTGAAAACTCCTGTTGTTCTAAGAACTGCTGTCTCACCAGTAACAGTGACACATGCCTTAGTGAGTCCCAGAGCTTCCTCATGCCCCCACCCTGCCCTTGTCGGTTACCTCACACCCCTTAACAAAACATCTCAAAATAACAAAATGCTCTTTCCACCCAGCCACAGCTTCCCCTTCAAGCTACCACACCTGTTCCAAGAAAAACCACAAAATGGGCACATAAACAATTTAGCCAACCAATGTAAAGGACAATATAAACTATCCTATCCTTTCAAATGTCAGCCTAGCTAACACACGCGATTGGCATCTGTGTACCCCCCTCCCCCGCTTGCCGCTTTCCCGCCAAAAGTGCTATATAATCCCAAGTGAACTAAGGCTCGGGGTCGCTGTGGCCCAGTTGCCTGGTGACCCTGTGCCGGCACAGCCTCTGAAATAAACCCCCATACTTCCACGAGGCCTTGTCTCTTGGACTCCTCTCTCCTGCGTCGCTCCACGGACCTTACACCTATAGTCCCAGCTTCTCAGGAGGTTGACAAAGGAGAATTAACTTGAGTCCAGGAGTTCAGGACCAGCCTAGACATTAAAAGGAAAAAGAAAAAAGCAAGCCCTGCTGCATAAGTGCAGCTAAGTGGCACAGTACATGCTTAGCAAGGCTTTTATCTGAAGCTTAAACATGAAGGAACACACACACCCTTGCTCTTTTAAGCACAACCCAATCCTGTGATCTGAGGGGACAGGACAAGTGGGACAGGTGTGTTTTTCTCAGTTAATTAGAAAGTGAAACATTAATCAAAAGAATTAAAGGCAAAGGATTTCCAAAGGGAGGGAGGGAGAGGTTCCTGCTGTGAACTAGACCAAAAGGCCAAACAAATGCTAAAAGAGTAACACCAGGGATTGATATTCTAAATAGGTAGCAATCACCTGAAAAGACCCAAGTGAGTCACTAGCCCACCCCCAGGGGAAGAGACCCTGTCCCATATTCATGCCCGCTTACTATGTGACTAGCTTCCCCATTTGGTTCTGAGCCTAACCGACGTTACCTGAGCGGATGGTACTTGTAATCCCATTGGTTGACCATAGTTTTGTCCCACCCCACATCCACCTAAGCAAGACCCCTTCTCTACCTTAGTCCCGCATGGTTTTGCCCTATTAAAGTCCCTAAAAGAGGCAGCTTCCTGGGCAACCCGCTTAGCCCCCCCTTCTGTCCCTCTCCAACAAAGTGTTTTACTAAAAAAAAAAGGATTTCCAAAGATAAGGTCAGCTGAAGGCTAATAGACTCAGCAGGATGGCACAGGGAGACTTAAGCGTACAGCCTGATTTGGGAGTGCTGCACGTGGTGGCAGAAGGTCCCTGTGGGGGGAACACCGCTAAGTAGCCTACAGGGCAAAGACACCAAGCCTCAAGAGAGGACTGGACACATCACACCAGTGGGGTCCACTGTGCTGCAGGTAGTAGTGATGAGGGCCCACAGCCTACAGCAGCAGTTACAGATGCAGAGGTCAGCTGTGAAGAGAAGGCACCATGGAGTAACAGGCATGGCCTTGGGGACAGCAGGCCTGTAGAACAGCTGTCCTGCTTGCTTCTACAGATACAGAAGGACCTCAAAATGTACAGCCGTTTGGCTCCCTACCTATTGTATCTGTACTTCAAGTTCAATTTTGACACCCAGAACACATCTATAGGTCGGAATTTCCAACCACAAGTCTCATGCTCAAGGACTGGGAGAGAAAACAAATGTTGCTGCCTGCCTCCTGCTGCAGCTTCGAGCAAGATACTTGGGTGGGGTGAGCCCTGACAGCAGGAGAGCAGGGTCAGGCTCTTGCAATTACCCTTCAAGGAGCAGAGGCTCCAGCAGGTGGCAGAACTGTGAGGGCTTAGTGCACAGTTCAAAGGAACATCAGTAAATGTCATGTACAGGGGTAGGGACAGGAACAGGAACAATGAATGGGACAGCAGGAACCTCTGACAAATGCAAGAACCAAGCTCCATTAGAGGCCCCTCAGCATCTGCCTTTTGCAGATTCTGCAGTTTCCATGCATCACCGGTCCTGAAACCAGAGATCCCTTTAAAATGACTTTAAAATGAAGTAGCAACCTCCTCCTAAGGAATAAAGTACTAGCTCATTAGAGTAAGACCCTGCGCTAATATAAAAGATGGCCTACATGCTGCCTAACAGTACCAGGCGCCCCAGCAGTTCAGGCACCAATCTGTGGCCCTCCCTGCAGTCAGCCAGGAGTTCTGAGGGGAAGGAAGTCTGGCTCTGACTACCCTTACCCACTGTGAGGCCTCTGGTAGGCCTGGACTCTGTTGGCCAAGGTCAGGAGAACCAGCGGAGCTCAAGCTGCCTGCTAGGCCTCTATAATCAAGTTTACAATGTCCCCAGCAGGTTGACAAGGGCAGAAGTTCCAGTCCTGCTCCCTTGGGGGCTGCAGATGGGAGAGGCTAAAACACTTCCAAGTAGAGGATGGGGTGGGAAGGAAGTGTAAAGTGAGGGACACCAGATTTGCAACAAAATATGTGGCATTTCCATTTACTGAGTTTGGATATGGGATATAGCTCAGTGGCACAGCTCCTGCCTAGCAAGATCAAGGTTGTGGGTTCAATTTCCAGTACACTCCCCAAAAAGATGCATCCATTTACTGAGTTAAAAATTTTTATTTATAAAATGGGCATAACTATGCCTTTTCCACCTTCATACAGTAGCACCCAATTTTCATTCACCAGTCACACGTTCATCTAGCAAGCACCCGTGGAACCACACCTGTTGAGATATGGACAGTGGAACACAGTATTGCATCTTGGGAGTACACTTCCTTTCAACAACACAAAAGGCAGAGAGAAAAGTACCCATATGGTAGTTCAAGCTTCATTGGACATTCACTGGATTCAAGCTGGGCAAATATATGCTCAAGAGTGCGGCAAGGGTGTCACCCTAGTACCTGGGAGCCTAAGGCAGTAAGACCACTGGGAGTTTGAGGCCAGCCTGGGCTCCATAATAAGTTCAAGGCCAGCCTGAACTATATAGCAAGACCTTGTCTCTAAAACAGAAAACAAAAAATATGTGCTTAAACACAAGCAAACAAAAAGTAAAAAATGCTGAATATGTATAAATAAAGACTGTGTGAAAGGATTTTATACTTCCCCTATTTTTCAGCTTCAGAGAACTAAGCCCCTTTTCTTACAACGAGTAAGTCAAGTGTCTTATGTTCCACACTCAATTTGTAAGAATATATAATTCACAAAACCGTACAACTATAGTGTCTTGTTCTATAAAATTCTCAAGGCTGCTTACAATAAAGAACAAACAGACCTGGGCAAAGCAAAATATAAATCAGAAGGCCAAAAACTTAAATTGGTACATTGTATTGTGTACAAGTGATACCTAAAACACACCTCAAGACTTAAAGAGCAAAGACAAAATAAATAACAAAAACAGGGAAGGTTAAAAAAAGAAACACAAAGCCGGGCGTGGTGGCGCATGCCTGTAATCCCAGCACTCGGGAGGCTGAGGCAGGTGGATTGTTCTGAGTTCGAGACCAGCCTGAGCTACAAAGTGAGCTTAAGGCCAGCCTGAACTGCATAGTGAGACCCTGTCTCAAAAAGACAAAAAAAAAAAAAAGAAACACAGACAGCAGATTCTGAGATTCCTGCCACAGTGACAGTAACTTGCTGCAGGTAGGTGCCCTGAAAACAATTTCTCTTTAGACGCCTTCAAGGAAAATGTGTCCTGGGTAGCGACCTACACTATGCACATTAATGATTTTCCGGCGGGTGTGGTAGTGTGGGATTGTAACTCCAGCTCCCAGGGAGACTGAAGCAGAAGGGTAGCAAAGTTTGAGCCCAGCCCGCACAACTTAGCAACTTAGTGAATTTTTGTTTGAAGACATAGAAGGGCTGGGGCTCAATCCACTGTGCCATTTAAGACAACAAACAAATCCCCTGCCCACAAAAAAAGCTTCACCAAGGCCATTTCTGTACATCCCAAATGTCAGCCTAGCTGAATGTTCTTGTAGAATGAGAAAGGGAGGTGAACATCAGAAATCAAGGAACCACTTAGAGGCCCAGATGCCACCAAGAAAAAGAACCCTCCACAGGGCCGGCCAGATAGCTCAGTGGACTAACGCGCCTGTGCAGGCAGACACAGGTCAGAATTCAATCCTGGGCATGGCATACATGCCGGCTGAGTAACCGAGACTGGGCATGGTGTGTGAGCCTGTAATCCCAGCACTTGGGAGGCTGAAAGTAGGAGGATCATTACAATTCTGATCTGTGTAGTGAGATCCTGTACTAAAAATAGGATTAAAAAAAAGAACCCACCACAAATCCTGGTGCAAGTCTCAAGCTCTGCTCAGCCACTCGGGGACTACAGAAAACTTAGGCATGGGGTACAGAACCTACTCCCCTCTGTGCCTAATCATGCTAAGTTCACAGTGGCGCTGAACTCAACCCTTATGCCAGCCTAGCTGATAAACAAAACTGCAAATATGCTGCCAATGTATTCCTGGGTGTGTCCATCGAGTTCCACGGAGCAGAGGTCACTCTCTGGGTCTCAGCTCCCAGGGTCTCCATCGTTTTTCTTGTTGTTGAGATGAGGTCTCACTATGTATTTCAAGCTGGCCTCAAACTTACTGCCATCCTCCCACATCAAGCCCCCAGCGCTAGGATTACAGGTGTGCGCCCCCACGCCCTGCTTGTCCTTCACCATTTAGCCTCAACACCCCTCAAGCATAACCTGGCACATGGCTGCCCAGACCAGAGTATACCTTTCACCCAAGTGTGGCTACAATAATTTAAGCACTGCAGGTCATATAGCCTTTAAAAAAGGTAATGCTAGCTGGGCATATAGGATGTCCCAGGACTCTGGGAGGCTAAGGAAGGAGGACCATAACCTCAAGCCGAATCTTGGCAACTTAACTGTTTAGCAAGACCCTGTCTCAAAATACAGTATTTTAAAAGGGCTGGAGATATAGCTCAGTGGGAAGCTATGGCTTCAATCTCTAGCACAAGAGAAAGAAAAGGAGAGAGGGAAGAGAAAGGAGAGGGGAGAGGAGAGGAGAGGAGACAGAAAGCTTTTCTGTTTCCCCAATGGAATGCAGACATGGAGCTTTTATATGTCTATACCGACCTTGTGGGTGAGAACAACATCCTAGGGGTGGCGGAGTAAGAAAATAAGAGTATCTGATGACTCTGCACAATTAAATCTACCTTGGCCTCTGAACTATCAAAAGAGAAACACTACTTTTATCTAGTGAGAAACCAAGTCCTTCTAATTCTGTTACAATAATTTGACCTGTGGGTCACATAATTCACAACCAAAGGGAAAGATGTCAGGAGAGCTCAAAGGACTTAGGCCACAACCCTGGAAAGTCAGTTCCCCCAGGATCGCTACAGCCGACAGGTCACAAAACCAGAGCCACCCTGTGCCCCTCTCTACCTGCAGGGGAGCTCAGCACAGCATGGGCCACACATGAAGTGGAACACAGCACGCCCCTGAGCCCAGGCCAAACCCTGAAAGTTGGGGCAGGGACATCTTGTCCTACCTTTCCTCTACAGCAGCAGAGGTTCAAGCATCTCTTTGCTTCCTAATTACTGTTCTTAAGGACAGGCCAAATCTGGTAGAGCAGCTGCTGGAGGTTCCTACTGCAGGCTTGGGCAGAAGTGGGGAGGGGAGGGAGTGCAGAGCTCAGAACACAGCCACAGCTGGGTCACAGTGGGAGAAGAGCTACCACATCTCTGGTCCTGGCATCCAGGGCCCTGGTGTAGCTCAGCTGGCACCTGCCAGTTGCTACCGAATCCCAGCCACTGGCACCTGCTGCTGCTTGCGGATCTTGTTGAAGAGTTCCATGTATTGGACCATGGTGTCTGCTGGGCCATAGATGGTATCATGTCTGTTCCCAAATACTGCAGGAGCCCCCGGCGTGTGGCTGCCTAGAAAGCTCTGCAGGAACTCAAGCAGCAGACTCCAGCAGTCACTAGCCACCACACAGGGGCCATACTCCACCTGGGACCAAGGGGACAAAGGGGAAGGTGAGCAAGGGCAAGGGCAAGGGCTGTTTCTGCCATCTTCACACCTCCCAGGAGCCAGGCATGGTAGTAGAGCCTACAATCCCTGCACTTGGGAGGCTGAGGCAGGAGGATCCCTGAGAGTTTGGGGACAGCTTAGACTACATAAACAAGTTTAAGGTCAGGCTCAACTATATAGTGAAACCCTGCCTGGGGATGTAACTCAGTGGCACAGTGCCTACCTAGCAAGTGTGAGGCCCTGTATTCAATTTCTGGTACCGAAAGAGGGGAAAAAAAAAAAAAACCCAAAAACAAAAAACACCAAAATTAAAAAAGACAAGCCGGGCATGGTGGCGCATGCCTGTAATCCCAGCACTCGGGAGGCTGAGGCAGGAGGATTGTTGTGAGTTCGAGACCAGCCTGAGCTACAAAGTGAGCTTAAGGCCAGCCTGAACTGCATAGTGAGACCCTGTCTCAAAAAGACAAAAAAAAAAAAAAAAGACAAAGGCCGGCCAGATAGCTCAGTGGATTAAAGCACCTGCTTAGGCAGATGCAGGGACCAGGGCTTAATCCCCTCTCCCCACCCCACCCCCATGCTGTGTCAGCTGCACTGTGCGCGGAGATAGTGATTGAGACTGGGAGTGCACCCGTTAATCCCAGCACTTGGGAGGCTGAAAACAGGAGGATCACTACAAGTCTGATCTGTATAGTGAGACCCTGTAGACTCTGTACTGAATACAAAAAAAAAAAAAAAAAAAGACACCCCTTCTTGCAGTATTGCTCTAGAGGAAAGACTCAACTGACATAGCCCATATCCTTCCCACTGAATCTCTAACGTTCTCCTCCTGACGCTGGCTTGCCCACAGCCCCAGAAGCAGATCCTGGGACTGAGCCATCCTAGATGACATTTGAGGAAAGTTCAGGGAAATTCTGAAAGAAAAGGGAGGAAAATAAAAGGGGGGGGGGGAGAAGGGAGAAAAGGAAGAATGAAAGAAGAAACAAAGTAAATTAAAAGTGGGGGGCTGGCAAGAGAGCTCAATAGACTTAAGTGCCTGCTTAGGCAAGCACAGGGTCCAGGGTTCGATCCCCCACATCACATGCCACGCTGGCCCTGCTCCTGGGTACACTGAGCCAGCCACCAAGACCAAGTGTGGTGACACATGTCTATAATCCCAGCTATGAAGAGGCCCAAAACAAGAGGATCACTACAAGTCTGACTGTAGGGAGACCTTGTGCCAAATACATAAAAACAAAGGGCCTGCCATTATAGCTCAGCAGACTAAAGCACCTGCTTAGGCAGGTGCAGGGACCGGAGTTCAATCCCCCTTGTGCTCCTGGCCAGGCCTCGTGGCATGCTGAGACAGGGATTGAGCCTGGATGGAGGTCTAAGGACACACACACATGGGTTTCCTCATGCTTTCTCCTCATTTTTCACAGGAGGGCAGCCACAATGAAATGTAAGGGAGAAACCACAGGGTGTGTACTATTATCAACTGAAACCATGGAGGATGACAGGGAATCCCAGGGCTCAGCAAGTCCAGGCACACCACAAGCTGATGTGGCTTAGGAGACCTTGGTCCTGAAATTCCTGAGCAGAAATTTCCCTCAGGTCCTCTGGCTCTTTCCACTCACAATCCCTAGGTCTCTTTTGCTTTAACCCCTAACACTGAAGCCTCCTGACCACAGTCAGGAGGGCTCTCAATGCCTGAATTCCTAGAGCCACTGTGCCTCTTTTATGGTGTTTCCGAGACAAACTTCAAAACTTGTGTGGCACTAGGTGTGCTGGTACACAGTTGTCACCCCAGCACACAGGGAAGCAGAAGCAGGAGAGTCACAAGCGTGAGCCTAGCTCGGGCAATTTAGTGAATTAATGAGACCCTATCTCAAACTAAAAAATTAGAAGGGCTAGAGAGTAACACAGGGTGAAGGCCCTAGGTTCAATCCCCAGTACTGGACTCTCGTGTTTCAGCCTTGTTCTTATGATAAATGATTTTTCAAGACCGGCCTTGTGTGATTATAAAGTTCATACAGTGCTGGGCATGTGGCAGGGTGTGGACTTTCACTGACCCCAAAATTAGCTATTGTCTCTCTCCCTCTTTGCCTCTCAAACACCAGAAAGCCAACAGTATACCAAGAGGCAAGACACATTTCTGCTTCACTTCCTTTGCAAGCAGCACAGGGTATGTGAGTGAATGTAGCAAAAAATGTATCTTGAGTCCTCCTTGGAAGAGCTAGCAGGTCCTCCACTCTGAACTCTCCTCCCTCCAGGACCACCCACCCCTCTCCAGTGATCCATGCTTCCTTCATGTTCTACTGGATATGAGCCACCTTCCCTTCCTCTCCTGGGCTAGAGATGAAATGAGTGATTAAAGAAAAGATAAACATCTTGCAAGGGAGGCACAGGTGCTCAGGAGCCAAGGCCCATGCAGGCATCCATCCAGGCCAATCTGAACTGAGCAGGTGTGAGGAACCTTGCTGTGGTGCTGGGAATTGAACTTGGGGTGCTCTACCACTGGGCTATATCTTTAGCCTTCACTTTTCTTTTGAGTCTGGATCTCATTAAATGGCAGAGATGGGATTCAAGCTTTGGCACGTCCTGCCTCAGCCTCTCTCAGTGCAGGAATTATAGGCTGGAGCCACCATAAACCCTGGTTATGACCAGATCTTCAGAGCCCTTTGCAGACCACCCCACTGCGCACCATGCCCTGGCTCCCCAAAGTCTTACCTCCACAGAGATGCCGCGTGCACTGGGCCCCATCGTGACTGTGCCCACCTTCACCAGGAAGTCACAGTACTGGTAGCGGGTGCCCCGGGTCTCAATCTTGCTGGCCTTGGCACTCTGGAAGAAGCCCTTGAGCTTTACCATGAGCACATCAAAGTTGGTATCAGCAGTGAGGCACGGGCCGTTCTCAAAGAGGGCAAAGCAGCTCAGAGGGTACTCAGAGTTGTGCATTACGTACATCAGCTTCCCAGCCTGACCTGAGGGAGAGTCCGACACATCACAGGACTGTCACCACACACACCACAGTCATGGGCAGGGAAGATGGCCAGGGGCAAACTGTTCCACCTTGGCAATCTGAGAGGGAAGCATCTTGCAATTGAAAGCCTTTTCCAGAGGGGTATCAGGACCAGCAGGGCAGGGGTGGCCAGAGCCCTGAGAGGGATGATGACTGCTTCCCTGTTAAGCTGTGTGGGGGAACCTGGTGACGGATGCCTAATTCTGATGATCCCTAGCACACATTTTAACGTAATACCATATATGAGCTAATAAGTCAAACAGTACCACTGGGACAGGTAAATGAGGTAGCTGTCACTTCTAGCCCTTCCTACCTTGGCCTCTTCCCCTTAGCTCTCTTGGAAAAAAGCCTAGAAATAGCAGGAAAGCACAAAATGTTACCACAAAGCTGGAAAGGTAGACCAGTGCCAACCTGTGCTAAGACTTTTTTTTTTAACTTCTGCAAAGTCTTGTACGCTTCCAGGTCTCTGAAAGTTGGGGACTCATCCAAAGATAAGGGAGGGGGCTAGGGAGATGGCTCAGTGGTATAAGTGCTTCCCTAGCAAGCACAGGGCCTGAGTTCAATCCCCAGTTCCGCCAAAAAAAAAAAAAAAAAAAAAAAGGTAAGGGAGGACCCGCTGAGCTGGAGACTTAAGTCCGGATGTGGTGGTGCACGTCTGCCAGGGAAGCTGAAAGCAAGAAGATCACTACAAGTTGGAGCTGCCAGTGAGATCCTGTACTAAATACTTTTTTTTTTGGCAGAAGTGGTGCAGCACCTGCTTGGCAAGTGTGATGTCCTGAATTTGACTCCCATTACCAACCCCCACCTCCCCACACTCGGCTAGGCCTGAAGGACATCCCAGTAGAGACTTTTTTTTTTTTGGTCTGTTTTGAGACAGGGTCTCTCTATGCAGTCCAAACTGGCTGTGAGCTCAGTTTGTAGCTCAGGCTGGTCTCAAACTCACAATGATCCTCCTGCCTCAGCCTCTCAAGGCCAGACTGAACTGCATAGCGAGATCTTGTCTTTAAAAAAAAGAAGCAGCAGCTAATAAGGAACAGAAGTAAAAAATATTCTGAAAAAAGATCAAAAGAGCATAAATAAAACAAGGAAAGACAGAAGCTTTCCTGACCAACTAGGAAAGACAGAAGCTTTCTGTAAAGCAAGAAAGCTCACAGCCTAGGAAGAGACTAAAGTGGGCAGGAGTTAGCAGGGATATAGGCCTTGCAGGGGTATATGGAGAGGGAAGGACTCAGCCACATGGAGCAGAAAGGTTGACATTATTATAGTAGGAAGAATATGGCAAGGGAAAGGGGAGAGGACAGCAGGCATAGGGCCCAGCAGGGACAGTGGGACTTCCCTGGACTGCAGACCTTGGCTCTGCTGCCACCTCCTGAACACAGCAGGTGGTGCAGACAGCCTGTAGCCCAGCTCTCTGGCCTACCAGGCTCCAATCAAACCCCGCCCCTTTTCCGTAACCACTTCAAATCAATCCTAAGTAAAAAGGTTCCTCAAAAGCAAGACTTGGGCTGGCGATATGGCTCCGCAGACCAAAGCGCCTGCTTAGGCAAGCTTAGGCAAGCACAAGGACCTTGGTGCAATTCGATCCTGGGCATTACATGCCACAGCTGGCCAGAATCTGGGCATAGTGGTGCACGCCTGTAATTCCAGTTCTGGGGAAGCTGAAAACAGGAGGATTACCAGGAGTCTAAGCTGTATAGTGAGACCCTGCAACAACCAAATAGAGTAAAGAAAGAAAAAAAAAAAAAAGCAGATCCTATCTCAAAAATAAATAAATAAATAAATAACACACAAAGAAAGAGAGGAAGAAAGACCCTCCCAAATGCTATCACTCTGTCCTAAGGTCCACTCTGTGTAATCACGTACTTAATCCACACTGTGGGCCTACAAGTGATATTATGCTTGAAACTATTTTAAAAGCAACCAATGTCACTTTTTCAATGAAAAAGGCACTTTTGATTATGATAGACTTTTTAAAAACAGCCACGCATAGGGCCATCCAGATAGCTCAGCAGACTAAAGCACCTGCTTAGGCGGAGCGCAGTGGCTGGGGTTCAATCTCTGGCTTACCATGCCGACCCTGCCTGTGGGGTGTGCTGAGATGGCAATTGAGACTGGGCTGGGCATGGTGGTACATGCCTGTAATCCCAGTGCTTGGGAGGCTGAAAACAGGAGAATCACTGTGAGTCTGATCTACACAGTGAGACCCTGTAGACCTACAGACCCTGTACCAAA
>PVKA01011578.1:0-28194 GCA_004027165.1 Ctenomys sociabilis | reverse complement strand
AAGAAAACAAAAACCAAGGAGCTGGGGTGATGGCACAGTAGAAGAAGTGCTTCCCTGGCAAGTGCAAGGGCCTGAGTTCAATCCCCAGATCCGCCAAAAAAACAAAAACAAACAAAAAAACCTCAGAAATGAACAAAAAGATCCCTTTCTCAGAAACTGGAAGGGAGAGCTGGAGCTAGAAGCCAGACCTTCAGATCCCAGATGGCCCCTGCCCCTCCAGTCAGAAACTGAGACCTGGCTCCAGTGACTTGACCTTAGGGATCCTTCCTGCTGACGCCAGTGTGGCTGCAGTGAGGACCCGAGCACCAAGGCACACAGCCCGCAGCCTGCAGATCCAGCCCAGAGATCAGGGGGTCCCATGTTCATTCTCTTTCCCTTTGCCTACTGTGTATTGTGAATGTGTTCTGTCTCCCCAACCAAGCTGTAGCTACTGGAGTGCTTTCTTTCTCTAGCGCTCTGTCAGTATCTCTTCACTGTGTCATCCTTCCTATCAAAGTGAACAGCGCAACATCATCAGACAGGAAAGACAGCACAGCTCTGCACTGCCATTTATTAAAGTGCATGCCACTTCCTTTCTAAGGGTTTTGCATGTATCATACATAATTAGCAAGTGACTTCCATGTACTTAGCCCCACAGTGGGCTCTCTCACAGAAGCAGTTCACTTTGTTTTAGAGGTAGGAGAATAGTATGGAGAACAGTCCAAAAGCAAGCACTTCAGTAGAAGCAGTTTATAAGTACAGGGTTGGAAGAATCAAAAAAAGCTAGACAGTTTGATGAAGTAACACAAAGATTAGCCCAGGAAACTATTCTGCCCTTAGGGCTGGAAGGAGAAAGAAGAGAAGAGGCGGTAATGAGGGCTTCTGAGAAGGAACCAGAGCCAGGAAGGAGCCAAAGCAGACCAGTGGCACTGCCCAAAGCAGACTGATAGGGATACAGTGGCTGCTCCTCTTCCCATACACCAATGTTCCACTGTGCCTCTCACTGACAAAGGGAACGAGCAGGGCCTGACAATGCTGTGTGCCAGGCAGTGTGGGGAGTGGAGCTAAGGAAAACAGCCACATGTCAGCGTGGGACCTGCCTACCACTACAGTTGGTATGCCTGGGCCCGACCCGCAGGCATCTGCCTCCACAAACGAAGCCTCTGTATCATGAAACTGTCCTAGGCCACGGTACTGCAGAGCCAAGGTTAAGAGAATAAGGTTCCCCAACTGATATGCAAAGAACCTCTTTTATTTTTGTCATCACAGCCACCATATACCCCTCTCATCACTCTAGCCTGAAAACCCAAAAGCTGACTCATCAGTCAAGGTTACACTCATCAGAGTCAGGAACACTGGCCAGATGTGGGAATCAGGAAGTCTTCACACAGAAGACCCACAGGTGCTAAAGCTCAGAGAATACAGAGTCCAGGGTCTCAGAGGAGTGTGGTGGTGCACTCCAGCAATCCCAGCGCTTGGGAGGCTGAAACAGGACTGCAATTCTGAGGCCAGCAAGAGCTAATCAGTGAGTTCAAGGTCAGCCTGACCTACACAGCAAGACCCTGTCTCAAAACAACAAAAATGAAACAAAAATTGGGGGCCTTAATCAAGTTTTCAAACTTCAGAGCATACAAGGACTATCTGTCCTAATGTAGATTAGGACATCTGGAGATAATGCTGAGCAGGGGCAGAAAGATGCACCTTTAGGAAGTAACCTAGGTATCTTGATGCAGTTTTTCAGTAAGTTTTTGAAAAACGCTGCCTTTTATTTTTTTGAGACAAAGGATCACCATGTAGTTCAGGCTGACCATAAACTGGATTCCGTCCCCCTCCCTCAGCCTCCTAAAAACTGGAATTATGGGTATGCACTGACAAACCTAGCAAAAACTGCTTTAAGAATTCAAACTGCACAAAAGAAAATCTGGGCGTGCGAAGACAGCTTAGGAGCATAAGCACCTGCCTCAAAAGCACAAGGTCCTGAGTTCAATCCCTGGTACAAAATAAACCAAAACAAACAAAACAATCTAACCCAAACTGTTTGGGCTGAGAAGACAGCTCAGTGGTCTAAGCACCTGCCTAGTAAGCACAAGGACCCAGGCTAGATCTCCCAGCCCAGTGCCATGCCACGCCCAAACCCAGCATAAGTGGCACAGGGCTGTAATCCCAGCACTGGGGAGGCTGAAATAGGAGGATTACTATAAGTCTAAGCTGTGTAGCAAGACCCAGTACCAAATAAAACAAATAAGAAAGACAGACTGACTGTAGAATTTTTTTTTTTTTTTTTGCAGAACCGGGGATTGAACTCAGGCCCTTCTGATTGCCAGGCAAGCACCTGTTCTGCTGAGCTATCTCCCCAAGCCCCTGTAGAATTTTTTTGACATAGGTTTATTACCTGGGTCCTGGTGAAGGTGTTATAGATCGCTCCCTATTCATATGATGTGAACAACAAACTCATCAAGATATATGTATTAAATGTGTGCAATTGCTTATACCTTAATTATACTTCAATAAAGCTTTTTAAAAAGTTCCAGCTGTAAAACAACCACAATAGCTCCTAAGAGATAAAGGACTAAGCAGAGAATTGAGAAATCTATCCAGCCAGCTCAGCATGGTGGCACACGCCTATAATTCCAGCACTCAGGAGGCTGAGGCAGGAGGATCACTGTGAGTTCAAGGTCAGCCTAGTATTGCTACATAGTAGGACCTTATTTAAAAAAACAAAGGACCTACTCAGTCACACATTCAAAACACTACCTTTAGCAGAAAGGACAGATGTTAACGAACATGAATGTCCATGAAGACCATTCCCAAAGCCACCCAAAGGTCCACCTCACTGACCTTGGCTGCCGAGAGTGGAAGCAGCTGTGTGATAAGTCTCACAGTCTACACAAAATGTTCCCTGCTTCTCGGCCCCCAGCATCTCCAACTTCCGGGTGAGGAGCTCCACTGTCTGCTGGACACTCTTGCCCTCAGCCACAGGCATCTGGGACACACTGGAAAGGAAAACACTAAGTTGTGGGTGTCTAGAGACACATGCACTGGCTGAGCCACTTGCTTATGTCTTGAATGATGGCCCAGTAGGGACATGAACCTTGACCCTCCCCCTTAAGGACAAATGAATAGAAACCTGGTCCTGGGAGCCCCTCTGAGAACCAAAGCACTGATCTCAAGACTTGCCCACCAGAGCAATGAACACCCTACCACACCAGCACCTCCCAGACATGGGATGTACCACAAGTTCAAGTGAAGATTCCAGATGGTAAGCCGGGCGTGGTGGCAAAGGCCTATAATCCAGCACTCAGGAGGCTGAGTCAGGAGGATTGTTGTGAGTTTGAGACCAGCCTGAGCTACAAAGTGAGCTTAAGGCCAGCTTGAACTGCATAGTGAGACCCTGTCTCAAAAAGACAAAAAAACAACAACAAAAAAAAACAGATGGCACAGCGTGATTACTCAATAAAAGTCATATAAGAAAGGAAAGAGGTGGGGCCAGGAAGATGGCTCAGTGGAAATAAGCCTTGCCTAGCTAGCGCGAGGGCCTGAGTTCAATCCCTGGTTCTGCCAAAAAAAATTTTTAAAATGAAAAAAAAAAAAAAAGCCGGGCGTGGTGGTGCATGACTGTAATCCCAGCACTCCACCCAAAAGATCTAAAAGGGAGGCTGAGGCAGGAGGATTGTTGTGAGTTTGAGACCAGCCTGAGGTACAAAGTGAGATTAAGACCAGCTTGAACTGCATAGTGAGACCCTGTCTCAAAAAGACAAAAAAAAAAAAAAAAAAAAAAAAAGGCCAGAGCTGTTCACCCAGGGAGACAGCATGCAGCCAGAAATTCTGGTGCTGATTAATGATGCCAACTGGGAACTTCTGGGAGAGCTAGACTACCAGCTGCAGGACCAAGACAAGTGTCCTCTTCATCTCTACTCTGCACAGTGGCTGAAGACCCCTCTGCCTGGGCCCTTTGCAGGGGGAGATCAAAGCAGTCAGATAGTCCCTTGGGCCCTGCTTCTAGGACTCCCTGGTCCCCTCAGCTGCCTTCCTTCCTGTTCTGCCCCTTGAGCTTTTTCCAAGCAAAGAAAGGAGACCAGGTGCTAAAAAAGAGCCTTTCTTAGCACATGAGCAGGGGAAAGCAGGCCGGGGCTAGGGTGCCCTCTAGTGTATCAGGAATGGAGGGGGCTCTGTGGCCAGGTAACCCAGCTGCCTTCTGCTCCTTGTGCCTCCATCCAAATGCCAATAAGGTGCTCCAGCTCCAGGGCCATCTTGCAAGGAAGACAGATAGGCTTGAAGACCTGAAGGCAGGCCTCCCTTCCAGAGACCAAAGACTCTTTGCCTCAGTTTCCCCATCTGGACAGCAGGGGACTGTGCCTTTCCCTTTCTGATGTCATTATGGAACCCCAGCTGGGGTCCCCTATTCAGGGTTGACTGTCTTTCTCCAACTCAGCAGCTGTTGTCCCAATCATACCTCCTCCCCCCAGCCCTTGAGCCTGGCTGGTCCCCCACAGGCCACCAGATGAGCTCCTGAGAGACTCCCCAGTCTCTGAGCAGCCCATTCTGCTGGAGGAGGTGGGGAGGAAGGAGCCTGACCTTGGACTGGCCGGTAGAGGCCTCGCACAGGGGTCAGTGTCCCTCAGTTGCTTTAACAACTAAGTGTAGTGTCTGGAATTTGGGGACATGCTTGATGACACAAGTTTGGCTTGCAGGTAGCAGATAGGGGACGGGCAACACCTGGTAGGCAGAGTGCTTTGCCCCTCCTTCCTCTACCCTTTCTGGAAGTGTGGGGGCCTGGCTGCCTGCAACAGCTGGCCTCAGGCAAACAAAAGGCTAGGATGTTCACCAGCCTTGCTGAGACCTGCTTCCATAGAGATGGGTGGTGCCCACCTCCTTTCAGGGCCTCTGGAACACCTCCCTGGCCCCCTCATTTTGTGCTAGGGTTCTCAGCTGCCCTCCACCCAAAAGATCTAAAAGGGTGGTCCTGTGGGGATGTCTGGAGGAGGTGGAGAGTCAGTCCATGCTGACCAATCTGTATCCAGGACACAGCCCAGACAGACTTTGTCCCATCACCTGCAGCCAGAGCCTCCATCCCCACACTGGGATTAGCATAGAAGAGTCTGCTAAACCCCTTTTCCTTCCATAACCTGGAGACAGCGCTTTCTCTGCAGGAAGGAGACCTTATAAAAGAATTAGGGCACCAGCATTATCCTGCCAAATTCTAGAATGTTGCTTTTCATTAAATGTCAATAATTTAAGGTGAAAAAAAAAGGAAGCAAGGTGTGCTGGTTCATGCCTGTAACATGGGGAGCGGGAGCAAGAGGGTCACAAGTTCCACCCCAGCCAGCAACTTGGCAAGATTCTGTTTAAAATTTATAAATAACTTTTAAAAAGGCTAGGGATGTAGCTCTGTACAAAGGCCCTGGGAGCAATCCCCAGTAACCCCAAACTGCGGGGATTCCTTTGCAATTCCTTCAGTTCTGTCTATATCAAGGAGAAATTGCAATCTGGGATTAGTGTGTTTTTACCAACCCTCTGAACTGGAGTTGTCCCGTACAGTAGCCACAAGCCACGGGTGGCTGACAGGTTATGTACCAGACAGTGTTGATACAGAACATTTCCATCACATTAAGTTCTAGTCCAGGGTCTAGTAACAAAACGAAAAGAGTCTCACATTTGTAATCTTGGAGAGAGAAAAGCAACAGTATTTACAAGAATTTAATCAAAATAACCAAACAAAAAGTTATCAAGGTTTCCTTATCATTGTGTGGCTTCCCCTTAGAGTGGTAGGTAACAAACATCAAATATGTGCGAGGTAGCGTTCTAAGGCTTTTGGGTGAATTAATTCTGAATCTTTACAACAGCCCCACTAAAGGTGCTGTACAAACTTACTACAAAAGAGGAAAGTGAAATACAGAAAAGCCTTACCTACTTGCATAAGGACACAAAGTTAACGCGTGGTGTAACCAAAACTCAAAATCTGGCAATTCCCCTCATGTCCATGTTCTTAACTACTCCAATACACTGTTAGAGCTGTGGTTGCTTGTTAAAGACGCGTTTAAGGAAAAGCCAGGTGCGGAAGTGCATGCTGCAGTACAGTTCATGTATATCCCTCGTTCCTCTCCCCTGGCCCCCTCTGGCCCTCTGTAGTGGGTCCTGATCCGCAGATCCTATATTCTCAAGTCCCACTCCCGACAGTATTTCAGTGTGTAGGGCAGGAAGATGTATGAAAAAGAAATACCAAGAATTGAATTGGTTTCTGGGATAAAATCCCTAACCTGGCGCCTTCCTCTGAGAAAGAAAAAGGGAGAGCCCGCGGCTCTCACAGTGGGCCCCATTCACGCAACCCGAGACCGTCTTGCTCAGTTCCCAGCGGAAAGCAGACCTCCGTCCCAAATCTCCTCCCGGAGTTACTCCAGACTCCAAAGACCCTCTAAACTCCAAGACCCGCCCTACAAACGCCCTTGAAGCCCTACCAAGTCACTCCCATGGCGCTGGGCTCGTAGGGTAGCACTATCAGACAGTGGAACGCAGGGTATTCCGAGCATCCACAAGTACTGAAGCCACCCCCAACGCAGAACGCCAAGAGTAAAGGCCCGGAAGTACGTCAAAACGGAGCGCCGGGGGCGCGCGCCTAGGAAGCGGAGCGTGTCTTCCTCGGTGACATTTAGTGACGTTATCCTCAAGGCTCCACCCCCTGCTTTGCAGCCCTGGAAATTGCGATTCCGAGTAACTAAGCTTAGTTGGAAAGTACGGCTAGGAATTCCACCACTTACAGAAGACAACGTTAAAGGAAATAAATTTATCTGGGAGTCCCGAGTCCTGTTCCCAGGACCCAGAGCTCTTGGAGAGGAGGGCTGCTCCGGTACATTTCCGACCTCCGAACGCTGAGGGCGCTGTGAACTCCGGGAAGCCTCTCGGACGCTGGGAGTTCACCGCGCAAGCGCACTCGAGGCTTTTTGTTGTACCCACGTGTGGACCTTCCCGGCAATTTTTTGGAGGAAAATGCCCAAATTCAAGCCGACCCGCGGGGCCGGAAATCAAGAAAAGCTCGCACCCTTGGCCGAGCAGATCCTGGCTGGGGATGCGGTGCGAGCAGGAGCCCGAGAAAAACGACGGGGTCGCGGCACTGAAGAGGAGGAAGAGTACGTGGGCCCCCGGCTGAGCCGGCAGATTCTGCAGCAAGCCCGGCGGCAACAGGAGGAACTCGAGGCGGAGCACGGGAGTGGGGACAGACCCTCCAGGCCTCGTGAGCGCGCCACTCAGCTGGGTGAGCGTTGGGACCGGGGGCGAGCAACGGTGCCGAGAGTAGAATTTGGGTGGCTCCTTAAAAGCTTAGCCCAAGATTCGCTTGGAACGTAAGAGGAGTCCACATTACTCTCTTGGAAAAGCTATCGAATAAATGGGAACCCGGCGGCCGGGGAGATTGCTCAGTGGAATAAGCGCTTCCCAGGCAATTGCAAAGGCCCGAGTTCAAAACTCCCCGGTTCTGCCAAAATATAAAATAAATAGGAGCTTGAGCCTTTCATGCACACTCCAAGCTTCAGGCACCCCACGGTTAGGCCCACCGTAAGTGAGCGCTGGCGCCCCTAGCAGTTGTCGATTGTGTTACTGTTTATGGAATACCTGCCTGTGAAGCACTTTGCACTGTGTTGAGAGTTTAGATGGTTTCTGTACAGAAATGAGCAAGATGAACGTGTGTCTGGGTTTAAGACCTTGAAATCTAGCCTAAGAGAAAAACAAATGGACGGTTACATTCAGAAAAAGTCAGTATTATTTCAAGAACAAATGAAGATGTAAATTGAAAAACGTTCAGTTCCAAGGGAGGAAGTGTTGATCTCATCCCCCAGCCTCATCGTATTTGCTTCATCCTTCAGTGTCATCTTCTTTGTCCTAAAACCAGTGTTGGACCCAGTTCAGTGCACCTGCTTGGCTACGATGTCAGTTTTCTGAGGCAGCACAGTCCTGTCTCAAATCTCATTATCTTTTTGTTCATGTCACGCTTGTCCTCAGCCCCATTTTTTTGTTTTTGTTTCTGTTTTGATTTGGGGTTTTTAGGACCAGCTAGATAGCTCAGCGGACTAAAGCGCCTGCTTAGGCAAAGCACAGTGGCCGGGGTTCAATCCCTGGCGTGCCGGCCCGGCCCCCAAGGCATGCTGAGAGGGGGATTGAGACTGGGCGTGGTAGTGCACGCCTGTAATTCTAGAGTTTGGGAGGCTGAAAACGGGAGAGTCACTACAACACGTAGTGAGACCCTGTAGATTCTGTAGACCCTGTACTAAATACACACACAAAAGAAGAACCAACATTGTGAAAATGGCCATACTCCCACGATTTGTGGTTTTTTGTTTTGAGACAGGATCTCACTGTGTAGTTCATTCTGGCCTTGGAACTTACTACATAGCCCAGGCTGGCCTCAAACTGAGGTGATATGCCTCCTTCTGCCTCCCAAATGCTAGAATCACACACATTCAGCACATCTGTCTGTTCTTGACTTGGTCATAAAAAATACCATAGGAAGCTGGCCCAACACTGGGAAGGCTGAGGCAGGAAGCTCACCTGGAGCTTGAGGTCATCCTAGCCTAGGTATTCCAAGGCTAGCCTGCACTACAGAGCAAAACCTTATCTCAAAAAAAATAGAAGATGATCAGAGGATTGCATCCTCCGGGCTCTCTTAGATACATTCTGTTCTCTGCTGCTATGGTCAAGTTTCATGGTGTAAATAGCATCTGCTTGCTGTGCTGCATATTCCAGACTTCATCTCTTCATGAAACCCCCTACATTATTCAGGAACCTATCAATTTGAAGTCTATTGTTTATCCCAAAACTTAACTAGTCAAAACAGAAATCCTGACCTTTTCCACAACCCTGTCCCCCACCTGTCTTTTACCTGTTAGCATGGTAGCCTTGCATTTACTCTGAGCAGAACCTGAGACTTCTCACCTTATATCTGGTTTGTGAGGAAATCGTGCTAACACCTTCCCAGATCTGCCCACCATCAGACGACTTCTCACCACCTTGAGCATCATCCTGTTCAAGCTACCATGATCCTGACCCTGGATCATTCCAGTGGTTTCTGAGTTAGCATACTGTAACCCCTGCAGTCCACTCAATAACCGGAGATCCACAGTGCCCAGTGACCTGCCTCCAGTGGGACCTCTTGTTCTAATGCACTTGTATAATAGGTTTCCTTGTTCCTTAAATGTTGAAAGTCAGGGTCTTCACAATGGCTAGTCTTTCTGCCTGGGTAGTCTTTTCCCATATACCTATAGGTTTGTTTCCTCAATTCTTCACCTCAGAGAGGCCTGTCCTGACCATGCCTTTTTTTCCTTAAATACAAAACTGTGCTACTTATTATACAAACACACATAAACTGAAAAGCAGTATGTCATATCAGACAGGTGGCAGTTCTACACTCAGGATAGAAAGAATGCTTCGGGGAGACTGCAACAGATCAGCTTCCCATGGGAAATGCACCTTTCCAGGCAAAAGGGGGGCCAGCTGTAGCAGTCTTTTTAAGCCAGGTATCCTGTGAAGGGTGGCTGTGTGATCTGGTGCTGCTTAGGCATTCGAAACTCAAATTCTAGAGGATTGAAGGGGAAGAGTTTTCTGTTTCTGCATAGGTTCATCTGAGGCAGGAACAGAGCTTTTTGCTCAGTCTATCATTTTTGGCAGAATTTGGCTTTTGTTTGAGGGATCCATTACTCCTCACTGACTTTTCTGTAGCTCTGTTGACAGTTCCCAAAGCCTCTCTGGCAGTTTTAGGCAAGGCTAGTGGGGCAGTCAACATTTTGCCGACGGGCAACATAGAAACCTGAGATCGGTCTAAAGCTCTGACAGGCCCAGACCCCAGTTTCAGCCCTGCCTTAGAGGCCATGCGAGCACCAGGTTCTCTGTTGTCCTTAACAGTGGAGATCAGAGTTGCCACCCTAAATTGCACCAAGACACTGCCTGACTGCCTGTTAGCATCACCGTACACCACCTGTCTTCTTCACACTCCTGACTTAAGCTTTTTTTTTTTTTTTTTCATGGCACTCCTATGTAGTATTTCCTGGGCTTGATCCCCAGCACTATGCAAAAAAATAAGTGCTAAAAGACTGGAATGTTATTTCTGTCCACTGATTTTAATGTAAACTCTTTAAGTGCAGAATTTCTTATATTCCTACATAGTACCCATAGCAGTGCCTCGTACAGAACAGACACTTAGTGTTTGTAGGATGGATGGACTGATGATTGGTGGCTAAGAGTTGAGGCTCAGAGCCTTGCCAGGATGTAAGGCCAACCTCCCAGCACTGGGAAGCTATTAGAGAGTTTGACGGGTGGCATGGTGTTTCTGGAAGCTCATCCTCGATGGTGGCTTTGCCAGGGTTGTGGAGAGTTTTTGAGACGCTGCACACCTATCAAATAGGGTGCAATAGTGGAGTAGATATAGAAGGCTGGGGCAACAAAGGACAAGGTAGGACTCCTTCCCAGGTTGAGCATTTGGGTGGGTGAGCCAGACCCAGCAGTGGAAGGGAATGAGTTTAGTTGATAACCATTGAAACTGGAAGTGCCTGTGGGCTGATTCAGAAGCACCTCTCTCAGAGGCACCTACAGTTAGACTTTGGAGCTAAGAAGGAAAATCCACCTTTAAGCAGTGGGGCTGTTGGTATGGAAACAAACCATCTAACCCCTCTCCCTTGTTTAGCCTTTATCACACAGTGTCTCACATGGTGTTCTTCATCTTGTTAGGTGTGCTGAGACTTGAATCCAGGGCCTCATGTATGCTAAGCATGTGCTCTGCTGAGCTATACCCCCAGCACACCTCTGTGCTAAATGATTCCTTTGGGCCTTGTGGGTATGTGACATAGCAGGGAAGAACACAGCGAAACCCTGACCGCGTGTGCTGGGCAAATCACTTTGCTGTACATCAGGGTCCCTGTATAAAGCTGGGTGATAATAGCATCTCCTTGTTTGTCAGCATTGACCAAGTAACATACATACAAAATAGAGTAGTTCTTGCTGCCTCACTGAGGGTGGTGTGTTAACCATTATTTACTGACGTTGCTGTCTTGTTGCTTCATTTATCACACTTTGAAGCAAGATTCCAAGCCATGGGGACAAGAGGATAGCACGTGCCCCCTTGTCTTTACATACATCTATCTGTGTCTGTCCAGAGCATGCCAGTCCTGCCCCACTGGTAAAGTCCAATTAACTGCAATTCTTCACCCACTCATGTGTTCATCCACTCAGTGTCCCCTCTTCTAGGGCCAGAAACACCACAGGATGGATCAGATGAAGAGGACGAGGAGTGGCCCACCCTGGAGAAGGCAGCCAAAATGACAGGGGTCAACCACCACACAGAGGTGGTCGTAGACCCCGAGGATGAACGTGCCATTGAAATGTTCATGAACAAGAACCCTCCTGCCAGGTAGCGTTGGGACCTCAGGAGTAGGATGTGATGGAAAGTTGCCCCAGAGAAGCAGGTGCCCAGCAAACACAACTCCTAACTTTGGGAAGGCCTGCAATAGCCAGCTGTGGGGGACCGTCTTGACCAGAGTGGCCCCAACTCCAAATGCCTCCTCCCACTCGTTCCAAGTGTTCTAGAGCTCCCCTGCTACCCAGGCAGACAACCATGAGGCCTGTGTGTGTGTGTGTGTGTGTGTGTGTGTGTGTGTGTGTGTGTGTGTGTGTGTAACCGGGGATTGAACTCAGGCCCTTGTACTAACCAGGGAAGCACTTATTCCACTGAGCCATCTCCCCGGCCCCCCTTTTGTCAGGGAAAACCCCTCATCTCATTGCCTTAGATCACAGTGTGCTGTTTCCTTAGATCTCTTTTATCCCTGAAGTGTGTTTAGTCCAGGACTTTCAATCCCAGTATTAGTGGCATTTAGGGCTAAGTAACTCTGAACACACAGGTATTTAGCAGAAATCTCTTGACATATACCCTGTAGGATGAGTAGCTCCACCCCCTGTAATTGTGATAACCAAAAGTGACTCTAGAGGCTGGGGAGATAACTCAGTGGTCCAAAGCCGCCTGGCAAGCTCAAGGACCTGGGTTCAATCCCGAGCACCACATGCTGCACCAAGCCAGTGCAGCAGGCTGCACCTCAGCTGATATACATCAGGAGTGTGTGAAGGACCAGTACCATACCATAGCCAGAGATAATAACCCTGCATCTGTGAGAGGGGATGGCTTGGGCAGTGCCTGGTGGCCACCACCCCAACCTAGCACTCCAGAGGCTGAGCCATGATGGTGAGTGAAAGTCAGCCTGGGCGATGTATATCAAGATTTTTTTGTTGGGGGAGGCGGTGGGATGCTGGTATGTTTGATAGCATTTGTTTAAGGGAACCGAAGTAACCAGTAATGTAACCAGTCTGGGCAATATAGAATATTCCATAGACTTTTTTTTTTTTTAATATGTAACACTGAGGATTGGACCCATGACTTTTACATTGAGCTACATCACCAGGCTTTTTACTTTTTGAGATAGGATCTGGCTGAGACTGACCCGTCTTAGAAAGTCCAAGTGGGAAAAAGTTCGTATCAAAATCTATCCCTAGTGATCACTACAGCCTGAAACCTCAGCAGGTAATCTCAGTGGGTATAATACTGTAGAATTCGGGCTGGGAGTTGGTGCTAGAGCATCCTCACATTTTGTCAGCACGTGGTGGTTGGGTGTGAAGTTTCACACATGCTGGGTACTAGCAGTTGCAAGTGCCATGTGTATGCAGTTCTGTAATCTTCAGGTTACACACAGAACTGGTACCGTTTTTATCCCCAGCCTCCTGCAGCAGAAACAGGCACAAAGGAGGAGAATAACATGTCCTGGTCACTCAGGATTGAAGAGCCAGGCTGGAAGCTTGAGGGGTTTGCCCTGCCAGCTTTGTCTGGTGTGGAAGGAATTCTGTCCTCTTCCTGTACAAAAATGTGTGACAGGTGGTGCTCACTGCCCACAGGACCACTGTTTATTGGTGCCTATGCGGACCTTGAGAGGCCTCTGGAGCTTCTGGGGCAGTGACCTCAGCTCTCCCTTCCCCTCTGCAGGCACACCCTGGCTGATATCATCATGGAGAGGCTGACCGAGAAGCAGACTGAAGTCGAGACAGTCCTGTCAGAGGTGTCAGGCTTCCCTGTGCCACAGCTGGACCCCCGGGTCCTGGGGGTCTACAGAGGTGTCCGAGAGGTAAGAGCTGGGAGAGTCAGTGGGGAGTGCCCTGTGCATCCCTGGTCCCCATGTGTCGCCAGTGGCATGCGGTGGCCCAGAACAGGCATCAGAGGTGTGCGTGGCAGTGGGAGCATGGCAAAGCACCTCCCTGCAGAGCTGGCACGACGAGCCTGTGTATCCACATGGGAACAGCCTCCGGACGAGGCCTCGGCGCATGGCAAGTGCCGTGGGTATTAACAGAAATGCTGACTTTGCCCCCTGACCCCAGGTGTTATCTAAGTACCGCAGTGGGAAGCTGCCCAAGGCCTTCAAAGTCATCCCTGCGCTCTCCAACTGGGAACAGATCCTCTACATCACGGAGCCTGAGGCCTGGACTGCAGCTGCCATGTACCAGGCCACCAGGTAGCACATCAGGCCGGGGTGACCAGCTCTGTGGCAGAACCAGGACAGGATGTGCCACCTGTTCCTAGTATGGCTTCCACACGGGGGCCCTGCAATCTCAGTGCTTCCTCGTGTCACTCCTTCCTTAGCTTTTTCCTATTGCATTTTGGGGGCCAAGGCCCAGCTGATGGACCCAAAGACTGGACTAGGGATGTAGCTCAAGTGTAAAGTGCTTGCAGGCCAAGAGGCAAGGAGGGGCCCTTACCTCTTGTGGCCCTGGGAATACAATAGCTGGGACTCCGGAGAGAGGGAGCAAACCCTCCCCTGGCCCTGCCTCCATGGCCCCCCTCCCCCCAGCACTCCAAAAAGAAAAAAACAGACAGTACAGACTGTTTCCCATACATCTGTGGGTCTCCTGGCCATTGTAAACAGACCTGTGGGTTGCATGTATGTGACTTACACACACCCCTCAGAAGGGTTTCTTATTTTACCATGCTGTCATGTACAGTGACAATTCAGGGCCCAGGACCAGGCTGGCTTGTAACAGCCCTGGAACTCTCACCCCGTTAGGATCTTTGCCTCTAACCTGAAGGAACGCATGGCCCAACGCTTCTATAACCTCGTCCTGCTACCCCGAGTGCGTGATGACATTGCAGAGTACAAACGGCTTAACTTTCACCTCTACATGGCCCTGAAGAAGGCCCTGTTCAAGCCTGGGGCCTGGTTCAAAGGTGAGTGCCCAGGGACTGGCCCTGACTTGGGCAGGGAGTCCCTGAATGGGCAGGGGTGCTTGCTGCTGCTAACCCCTCTGGCACACTAAAACTGCCTGCCCTCTGCCCCTCCCAGGAATCCTGATCCCACTGTGTGAGTCGGGCACATGTACACTCCGGGAAGCCATCATTGTGGGCAGCATCATAACCAAGTGCTCCATCCCGGTGTTGCACTCCAGGTAACCCTGGTGGCATGGAGTGGGAGGGCCTCCCTAGGCACCTGTGTGGGCAGTACCAGACCTAGAGGGAGGAGGAGAAACTGAGAACATAGCCCAGGAAAGGAATTAGGGAGGAAGAAATGGGTCAGGGTACAGGCAACAAGGCATATGGACACCAGGAGGTCCTTGGTCTGCTTCGACACTGCAGGGCCTTTGGACCAGGCCTTGTGTAAAGATGATAGCTGGAGTCCGGGGATTGTGATAAGGTTGGGTGGGCAAGGAGGGGCCCTCTTGTGGCCCTGGGAATACAATAGCTGTGACTCTGGAGAAAGGGGGCGAACCCTCCTTTGGCTCTGCCTCCATGGCCCCACCCTCCCCCCCAGCGCTGCCATGCTGAAGATTGCAGAAATGGAGTACAGTGGAGCCAACAGCATCTTCCTACGGCTGCTGTTGGACAAAAAGTATGCGCTGCCTTACCGGGTGCTGGATGCCCTGGTCTTCCACTTCCTGGGCTTCCGGACAGAGAAACGTGAGCTGCCTGTGCTCTGGCACCAGTGCCTGCTGACCCTGGCCCAGCGCTACAAAGCTGACTTGGCTTCAGACCAGAAAGAGGCCCTCTTGGAACTGCTCCGGCTGCAGCCCCATCCACAGCTGTCCCCTGAGATCAGGCGTGAGCTTCAAAGTGCCATTCCCCGAGATGTGGAAGACGTTCCTACCTGCCTTTGATCCCCTCTTGGTGATCAAAGAAGGCACTGAACCTTTATTGCTAAATATTGCTAAGTACCTTGATTGGGACAGTAATAAGCCATGGAGTATTGTGGCTACCAGCGCCAGCAGGGAAGACAGGCTGCAAGCCCACCCGGGTCCGCTTTGCCTGCTGGCCTGTCTCCCTGCTCACACCCCACCCAGCATCCTGGCTCAGCAGCCAGGGCCGCCCAACACTTTCAGACATGGGTAAAAACAAAGGCAGGTATTTATTGAAGCTTTGTGTTCTGTTTTTAATGCATTTGGGATAATCTCACTATGCAGCTCAGACTCGAATCCTGCTTTCAGCTTCCCCAGTGCTGAGATTATAGGCTTGCATGGTACACCACCATGCCAGACTTGGTGGCCCCCGCTCAGAGCACCCAGGGGCTGGGCCAGCTCAGCATGTGGCGTCGAACGCCAGTCACTGTGCTTGCCTAAGCAGGCGCTCAATCTGCTGGGTTATCTTGCCAGCGCTGAACCTTTTCAGTATTTCGTACTGTTGACAGGGCCTCTCTTCTGCCCTCCAGGTGCAGGCAGCCACTAAACTGCTTCATTTCCAGCTCAGGAGTGGGCTGTGACCCCTTAATCTACAGGCTTCCTCTCCTAGGCTGTTTGCCCCCACGGGCCCAGGGGGAGCAGAGCATCCCTCATCCAGGAGACCTGGAGGGAAGGGCCAGGAGCCATCAGATCTAGGTCAGCACCAAGCAGGTTCTCTGGTTTCCAGCCAGCAGCTTTAGTCCAGTTGTAGGCAGACTAGGGCCAAAGAACAGTTTTGTAACCAGTGAACACTGGCATTTTTTAACTGGTTGGGAGAAAACAGCATCTTGTGATCAATTAGAATGGAAAAATTAAAATTTCAGCATTCACATAAAGTCATGATGACTGAAGGTATCTTCATATCTGTGCTGTGCATGTTGTGTCGCAGCCACCTAGGGCCTGTCCAGGGCTACAGGTAGATGCCAGTGACATTTGGGCTCTGCACCTCAGTTCCGTATAGCATCTGTGGCCTGAGCATCTTCTTTTAAAAAACCAAGTGCTTTGTCTTTTTTTTATTCCCTCCCCCACCCCCTTTGAGCTCGTATCACTACCAAGTACAGGCTGGCTTTGAACTCCTACCCACATCGCTTCTCGGCCTTTTGGCTAAAATCAAGTGAACTCCTGCCCACACCCCCGGAGACATACCTTTAAGCCCCCTCTTCCCATAAGCTGAGGGGTCTGTCCTGCACTTACACCCAGTGATGATTTGGAATGTACACATTGTATTACAAGGGAGCAGAGGACATGTAGCCCACAAAGCCCTTTACAGAAAAGGAGATCCATGTTTTCACTTCCTAGAAGTAAGCTTTTACCCTCGTGAAATCCAAAGGCAAAGGCAGTTTTCTTCCAGAATCTTTTATTAAGGCAGCACGGTGGTCCCAGGCCACCAGCCTGAACCTTGTGGCATTGGTTAGAAGGCCTGTGTCTACAGAGCTTGCCTCCCTCTCCAGTGGGGGCTTGGCCACCTCCAGTGTCCTCCCTGTAGGAGGAAGAGACAGCAAAGGGAGAGGAGGGCAGGGCCCCACCCCAGGCTATAGCAGCTCCTGGGCCACAAAGCTCCGGTAGCCGGCAGCAGAAGGGAGAGAAGCAGCAATGGCCAGGGTTCTGCCACTCCACTGTGGGGCAAGCATGCCTGCTGCACCCCTTACACTTGTACTCGAGCAATAAATTAACACTGTGCCACTTGAGCACCAAACCCTCAAGCACACAGAAGCAGCTGAGCGGGAAGCAAAGCGAGGAGAACGCCTCTGGCCAGTGCTAGGCCTTCCCTCTGGAGCAGCAGACTCTTCTCCAAGTGCAGCAGGGTGCTTTCAGCACCCCTCCAAATAGTGGCCCCAAGTAGGGCAACATCTTAAAGGGCACAGGGCATTTTAGTTCAGAGCTACCATTGCCAGAGGAAACACCCCTAGGAGGCACTGGTACATGGGCTCGCCCACTCCCATCTCGGTGGACTTAAGGGCCTGGCCCTCGCCAGAACCAGGAAGGAGCTGAGCTGGCTAGGTGCAGGGAGAGGAGCCAGATGCCAGCATGGCTGGGCAGCCCTTAGTGCAGAGAGAAAAAAGGTAGGAGCCAGCCTCTCAGGCTTGAGGATGTGCTGATGATTGTTCCAAAGGCAGGGAGGGGTGGCAGGGGCCCCTCCACTGTTGCAGCCACCTAGGGCCTGTCCCGGGCTACAGGTGGATGGCAGTGACGTCTGTGGGTGTGCTGGTCTGGCTGGGCCCCTGGCTGCTAGAGCCCCGGGGGGCTTTGGGCGCTGGGCTGGGGGCCGTCTGGGAGGCCTCTTGAAGGCTCTCCCTGAGTGCAGCTTCTATCTGCTCCTGGCAGGCCCGAAGGCAGTCCTGGGGACAATGGGATAGTGAGGCCCACTCCTGTGGTGTGGGCGGCAGGTGCAGGGGAGGGATACCTCCCACGCCAGGGAGGGCCAGGGAGGTTAGGCCACAGCCCAGCCCCAGGAATTGGGGCTGTATTTCTCAGAAACTGCTAAGAGGATGTGGCAAGAGGGTGTGACAGGAGCCTGCATCTGACACCGGGTCCCCCACCTCCGCTGCAACACACTTGGCAAACAAGGGGCACCTCGGGCCAGTGCCCTTTACTCCACCCTGACACCTGCTCCTCTCCAGACCAGGGTGGGAGATAGGGCTTCAGGCCTCCTGGGTGAGAAACCAGGACCAGGGCCTGAGGTGGGGATGCCTGCTGCCCTCTACTGGAGGCTCTGGGAAAAGCACTGCCTGGTGAATGGGCTCCAAGCACTCACCACTTCTGTGCCCGTGATGCCCGCGAGCAGCTCAGTGAGCTCATCACCGGATGTGGAGCAAGCACCCAGGCCTTGCACTGCAGCCCCGATGCTGCCTGTTGCGATCATGGACGGTGGGTACATGGCGAAGGTATAATCTTGGGAAGGAGGAGAGGGTGCCATGAGACAAGGAGCATCCATATCCTCAGTGCAGGTGGGGTCACACTGGGGACTGCACTGTGGGTGCAGTAAGGTGGCACGAGAGGGAAGCCTGAAAGCCTTTTCTACAGGATCAGGTTTTGGTGCTGAGGTGTTACCTCCACCCAGTCAGAGAGGATCAAGGTGAACAGTAAATTTCCCAGGGTGCAGAGTGGTCCTGGTCGGGGACCAGAGAATGCATGAAACCCCTTGGTGTGGAAACCCAGCTGGCACACACACACAGGTTAATTCTCGCTACACCTCCAAGAGCCCACACAGCTCAGAATAGATCTGCTTCTGTACTGCCACCAGGGCTCATGCTTAGTTAGCAATGATTTTTAAGAGTATCAACTGGAATTTTCTAGTTATTTCTCACCCTTCCAAATTTGATTTTCCCAATTAGGCAACATATGTGTAAGGTACTTACCTGTGGCACAGAGGGCCAAAAAGGTCTGTGCATGCTTTTTGACCAAGGCCTGTCGGTCACTGGGCAGAGAGAGCCGGTGCAGAATGAGGGCCAGGAAATCATGTGCGATCACAGCTGCCAGGTCCCACTTGAGCTTCCCCAGGACCAGCACTTCCCACTCCTGGGGTTAGAAGGAAGAGAAGAGTCACAGGTTACAGAGAGCAAGGTGCTGGAAAGAAGCTCGAGACCCATGTCTGCTGCTGATGGTCAGGGACTGGTGCTGTGGACTGGACTCCAGTTCCTGGAGTGCCTACTACAGGTTACTAGGTGCCACTTCTGTGTACACTGTAAATTATTCTTTCTGAGCTTGACACCACCACACCACCACAAACGTAAGGTCCCCCTGAGATGAAGCAGATTTTTCAAACCCTGAAGACAGCACTGCCAGCCACCCCTCCCCAGCCCTGCATCCCAGACAGGCTGCCGCTTCTTGAAGTGGCAGCAGGCATGAGGCCACTCCTTGTGACACTGCCACTGAGACTCTCAGGTTCCTCAAAGGGGAGGTTACCCAACCCAACCCACATCCCCTTGATGGGACACCAGGAATGGGTCCTGGGGTAAAGCACCCACCTCATCCTAGTACCACCTGACTTGGTGAGGGAGGTGATAGCCAAGCCAGTCAGGGTACAACCCAGGGCCAGGCCCTATCCCCCACCTGCCGAACCAACCCCAACACTAGGTCCTATGGAGCTCCACCCCAGTCCACTTGACAGGGCTTCCCAGACCTGGCCCCGTTTCTGAGTTACACATTTGAGGATTTCTTCATTGTTTTAACTTAGGAAGGAACTAGTGGGTTTGACTCCTTACTGAGGCAGCGATGGTGGCCACACCCTACCTCTTCCAGGCCCCCAGCCACAGCTGTCCTCCTGGCCCCACCTCAGTGTTGGCCCCAAGCATCTCTTAGTGCCCAGAGACAGGTGGAGCAAAGAAGCCAGGATTCTGCTCCTAGGGCTCTTCCCAAACTAGCCAGAGGTACAGAGAAAGCACATAGGGTCTCAGAAGGCAAGCGGGGGCTGGGTGTCCTCCTGGGGAAGTGCATCCAGGCCACCCCTGAGAAGCCTAGCCCAGCTCTGTAGAGCACATACCCCAGGAGGGTTGAGCTGCAGGGTCCACCACAACCTGGCTGCAAAGCCACCTGGTCTCTCTCCTTTCCTTGGTCTTGACCTTCTCCCTTTGGAGGCTGACCTTCCACCCCAGCTCCCCAGGGTCTGATCCTCTTCTAAAAAACCCCTCCCACAGAGGCAAATCCACCACCAAGAGGAAGTCCCCTTCTACCTTCTAGATTCAACCCTTTGAAAATTTTGCTCCCTGGCCCTGGAAACCAGCCCCACCTTCAGGCTTTCCAGAAACTACCAGATTCATCCCAGAACCGTGGGGCCTCCCCAGATTCCCAACTCTGGCCTCCTACTCCCATCTCTGAGAGCTACTTGGCAGGAAGAGGAATCCAGTTCCTCCACTCCCAGCAGTCAGGGGCCCCAGTACCCTCATCCCTGCCAGCCAATCACAGCGCCTGCTTGCTGCCCTCCTCCCTGGGACCAGGGCCCCAGCGCCTCTGGGGTCAGGAGCAGGCTCGGCCACCGTGGGGCAAGGTGAAGGGAGCTGCCAGCTAACCCACCCTGGGGAAACGAGGCGTGTGCGCCCCTCTGGTCCTCCCCCAGATCCACACGGCTCCAACCTCCCGGGGGACAGGCAGAACTGTGACTCTCAGCCCTGCCTGGAGGAACCCGGGCCCCAGTTCCCAGCGAGAGGCCCAAGGAGCCACTTCCCAAACCACAGGAGCTAGGGCAGCTCCCCACAGGGTTATGAAAGCCGTCGGTCAGAGTGGGCGGGCAAGGGGCGGGGGCGCCGCGCTCTCCAGCTCTGGCCAGGCTAAGGGGGAAAAGGGGCAGACGTGGGGCCCAGAGCAGCTGCTGTGGCTTCTCAGAACGAGGGCAGGGAAAGGAGGGTTGGGAAGGAGCTGTGTGCAGGAGATGGCAGGGAAAGGAGAGTGATGGGTGGGTTGAAATACCTCAGCACTTCCGCAGAGCAATCAGGGCCGGGCTTTAATCTGCTGGGGAGCTTTTCTATCACAAAGTCCAGCCGGGAAACTCGGGAAGCCCCTCCCCCTAGACGGCATTCTACTCCCCACACGGCGGGCTGTGCAGGCTCATGCCCTTCTACTGCCAATAAATAACTCAGGGTGCCATGCAAACCCAGAGGCAAAGTACTGGCGAGTGTAGACAGGGTAGGTGGCCAAACTGCTACTGGAGAAATGACCAGGAAGGAGGGAAAACCCCCAGGTAAGGCAGGGTGAGCTCAGGATTGCAGCTCCACGCTGACCACCACAGCACACTGCCTTTTGTCCTGAATAGCTCTCTTCCCAAAAGAAAAGCCTCGGATTTCTCGAGTCCCTCCCCAGGGGGCCAGAAAGCCTCCAACGTCTGCCTGCCTTTTCCCGTGAAGTAGGAAGGCAGAGAACGCGGGCCTGTGAGAAGCATTACCCACGCACCCGCATCTGGCAGGGGGACACCGCGTGGTCCGTGTAGATGCAGAGTTTTTCGATGGTCAGAGGCGTGGTCTCGCGCAGCTTGGAGGCCAGAAGCATGCAGACCGCGCCCAGGAGCTGCAGCTGCGCCTTTCGGGTGGGGACACAGGACAGGTAGCGATCCAGGTAGTTCATGGCCAAGGGGAAGACTTCCTCCTCGCAGCGCTGCTCCTCACATACCTGGGGAGGGCGCACAATCAGAGCTGGGGCCAGGGCTCAGGGAGCAACAGCAGCGATGGAGGTGGGGGGAAGATGAGGCCGGGGAGCGGGGAGTTCCCGACGGGGACAAGGACCAACAACCGAGGATGCGAGCCCCCAAGTGCCCACTTCCTCTGCGCCTCCTCCTCCTCCCCGCTTCCCTGGGTGGGGGCCCGGCGAGGCGCCTTCCCCGAGACGATTCCAGGCAAAGGCTCCCCTCCTTTGGCGCGGGGGTCAGGGGTCCCCCTCCGCAGCTGGGGCGCAGGACTCCACCCACGGCCACCACCCCCGGCACACACCCAAGGGGAAGGGAGGAGCTGCGCCGCTGTCTCCCGCACTTTTCATTTCCCGTCCGCCGGAACCGCGCGCGTCGCCCCCCACCCCCACCCGCGCGCGTCCTCGCGGGACCCCGCGACAACACCCGGGCCGCGACACTGGGGGCAGCGTGGTGGGGTGGGGGAGTGCGCAGCGCAGATGACAGGCGGCGCCGATCACTCGGGAAGGCAAGGGGACCCCGGGACGCGCGCCGCCCGGGCGCGGCAGGGCCGGCTCGGTACCTCCAGCATCCAGTAGGCCAGCATGCGCCGCATGTGCGGCTGGATCTCCTTCTGCACGCACTGGAAGTAGGAGGCGCGCGGCACGTAGCGCTCCTCCAGGCGCAGCAGGCTGCGCAGCACGCGCGCGTCGTCCAGCAGCCGCGGGTCGGGCCGGGCGCGGGGCGCGTGCCGGGGGCCCTCGCAGCATAGCAGCTCCATGCTTGGCCCGGGTGGCGCGACGCGGCGGCCGGAGAGCGCGGGCGACTCTGGCGCGGTCGCGGGTGCAGTGCGCGCAGCCCGGTCCCCGCCCGCACCCGCCGCGGCCCTGACAGCCGCGCGCCCCGCCCCGCGCGACACGGAGCAGCCGCGGACGCCGGCGGGCGGCCCGGGGGCGGGGCGGGCAGCGGAAGGGGCCGGCGCGCGCTCCTCCCTCCCCGCCGCGGCCCCAGGGTCGGCGGGCGGGACCCGCAGCTTCCGGGCTCGGGAGAAGCTTCTGGGAGCTGGGCCGCGTCCCGCGCACGGCGCTTCCCAATCCTCACTTTTGGCTCTGTGACCACCCTAGAAAGGATTTGCCTCCCGAAGGCTGTGGATTCACTCAAGTATTCACTCATCAAACTTTAAAATGCACTAAAATCTGTTATAAAGGCTGTTTAGTGACTGCTGTTCTGAGTTTGCTAAACCTTCACAAAATCCTTAAAATTTAGGTATCATTATTTTATAGATGAAAAAACTGAGGCCTGATAACAATCACATTTGAATGGAAAGATAGGGAAGCATCTTCCAGAATCTGTGCTGTCTTGCATTACTAGACGGGGTAGGAGGCCGCTTTTTGAGACGGCCTAGGTAGCCCTGGGTAGCCCTGGTTGGCCTCAAGCTCAGAGCCACATCCCTGCCTCAGCCTCCAGCGTCCTGGGATTACAGACGCGCAGCTGGTTCCAGTGCTACTTAAAGGCAGGGCCCAGCCCAGGAAACCTTGGCATCATCTTTGGCAAACTACATCCCTCCTTCTTTCCACCCCTAGACTGGGGATTGAACCCGTAAGCTTCACAGTGAGTTACATCCCCAGCCCTTTTTGAGAAAAGGTTTCACTAAATTGCCCAGGCTGGGTTTGAATTTGAAATCCCCCTGCCTCAGCTTCCTGAGTTTTTCTCTCATTTTCGTTTCTAAGAATAGCCATATTTTTGCCGGGCGTGGTAGCGCAGGCCTGTAATCCCTGCACTCGGGAGGCTGAGGCAGGAGTATTGTGAGTTCGAGACCAGCCTGAGCTACAAAGTGAGCTTAAGGCCAGCCTGAACTACATAGTGAGACCCTGTCTCAAAAAAAAAAAAAAAAAAAAAAAAAAAAAAAGCCATATTTTAAATGATGTCCTTACAAATTTTCCAGTTAAAAAAAATACTATTAACACTTCCATGTCACTAAATATTCTATGACCAGTAGGACATGGCAATAAATGCCTGTAATCCCAGCCCCTGAGAGGCTGAAGCAGGATCCTTTGGAGTTCAAGGCCAACCTGGCTACAAAGTGAGTTCAAGACCAACCTGAAGCCGGGCGTGGTGGCGCAGGCCTGTAATCCCAGCACTCAGGAGGCTGAGGCAGGAGGATTGTTGTGAGTTCAAGACCAGCCTGAGCTACAAAGTGAGCTTAAGGCCAGCCTGAGCTGCATAGTGAGACCCTGCCTCAAAAAAGACAAAAAAAAAAAAAAAAAAAAAAGACAAATATTGTATGACCTCATTTTTGCTGGCTAACATATGCCACCATGTCAATGTGTCACCATGAATTTTACTAAGCCTGCACCTCGCTGCTTTCCTATTAGAAAAAATACTATATACAGCCTTCAGCCTTTCCTTCTGCCTTTCTAAGGTAGGATCCTGGTGCAAACTCATGGTTACTTCTAGAAGAGAATTAATTTCTAGAAGTGAAGAATTTCTCAATGGAAAGTTATGAAACATCCTAAGCGTGATACAAGTTTTATGACCCAATTTTCCTGCTGATAGGCTGAAACCAACTGGATATCCATTTTTATGAACAACTCTGCCAAACGGAGAGACTGAAAATGGTTTACTACAACTAATGCATCCTTGTTGGCACAGCAGGAGACAGCTACATTTAATGTAAATTAGTTACCCACAGCTGCTCACTGACTTCGGGGATGTTTGTTTTCTCTTAGTGATTTATGACTGTGTGCGTTGTGAAGCTCCTAAAATCATGAGGTCATGAGTTGGATCCTGTGTGCGCTGTGTTGCTAAAGATGCAAGCAAAGCACTGTACCGCTAAGCCACACTACCAGCTCAGTAACTGCTTAGAGCCAGGCATGGGCACACCTCTGTGATCCTAGCTCTTGGAGGCTGAGGCAGGAGGATCTCCACAAATCTGAGGCCAGCCTGGGCTACACACTGAGGTCAAGTCCAGCCTAAACTATATAGTGAAACCTTGTCAGGGGAAAAAAAGTCAAAATAATGACAGTAACAGTAATAATAATAATGAGAGCTTATTATATTTTAAGAATATCTACCTTTGGGGCCAGCCAGATAGCTCAGCGGATTAAAGTACCTGCTTACACAGAGCGCAACAGCCAGGGTTCAATCCCCAGTGTGTGGTGCTGTGCTGGCCCCAATCCCAGGATGCCGAGACAGTGACTAAGACTGGCCATAGTGGCGTGGACCTGTAATCCCAGCACTTGGGAGGCTGAAAATAGGAGGATCACTATGAAGCTGATCTGTGTAGTGAGACCCTGGAGAACCTGTACTAAATACATTAAAAAATAAAAATAAAAAAATTTACCCTTTTTCCTATTTTTACTTTGTTATGTATTTTGTAAAAACAAAATTTTAGTTCACTGTTGGACTTTTTTTTTTCCTAGTAGAACACTTGGTTTTAATAAATAGATGATTTTCTTAGCAGATTTGTTGGGCCAGGATTTTTTTTTTTTTATTTTTTTATTTATTTATTTTTTGTCTTTTTGAGTCAGGGTCTCAATGTGCAGTTCAATCTGGCCTTGAGCTCACTATGTAGGCCAAGCTGGTCTCAAACTCACAGTGACCCTTCTGCTTCAGCTTCCCCAGTGCTGGGATCATAGGTGTGTGCCACCACATACGGCTGATTTAGCTCAGTGGTGAAGCGCCTGAGATCCTGAGGTCATGAGTTGGATGCAGTTCAGCTGGCCTTGAGCTCACTATGTAGCCCAGGCAGATCTTGAACTCAAAGCAGTTGTCCCTCCTCAGCCTCTGGAATGCTGGGATTATAGGCATGCACTACCATAGTTTTTTGTTTGTTTGCAGAACTGGGGATTGAACTCAGGCCCTTGCACTTGACAGGGAAGCACTTATTCCACTGAGCCATCTCCCCAGCCACTATTTCTACCCTTGTTTCTCCATCCCAATGTGACACAAAGACTAGAAAAAAACAAAGAGGGCCACGGAGGTGGCTCAGTGGCATAAGTGTTTCCCTGGTAAGCACAAGAGCCTGAGTTCAATCCCTGGTTCCACCAAAAAAAGAAAACAAGGAATAGAGAGGGCCGGGGCTATACCTCAATGGCACCAGTGCTTGCCTATCAAGTGTAAGGTCCTGATATATATATTATATATACATATACAATACATACATATATATCTTATATCGCCCAGAGGCGCTGCGGAGGACTCCTCGGCCCTGCCTCAGGGGCTCTGATGGCTGCTGTGCGCATGTCGGAGAGGTGTGACACGGACGTGCTGCACACAGGGCTGTGTGTCTGATGTGTGCATAAAGCCTGAAAGTGTTTTCAGGGATGCATACAGCAAAGTGTTTCTATCCTTTGTTTCTGCACAGACCCAGGGCTTTGGCAGGTCTCACTACACAGACCAGAATGTACTGATCCTCCTGTTTTCAGCCTCCCAAGCGTTGGGATTAAAGGCAAGCACCAACACGCCCTGTCTCAATCACCATCTCAGCATGGGGGGCAGGGGCTTGGCACAGCACTCCAGCGATTGAACCCCAGTCCCTGTGTCTGCCTAAGCAGGCACTTTAATCCTCTGATCTGGCTGGCCCTTAGACTCAGAGCTTTGAACATGCTGGGCAAATGCTCTAACACTGAGATATACCCCTATCCCTAAATACTGTTTAAAAGTGTAAATCTTTTTTTTTTTTTGAGGTACCCAGGATTGAACTTGGGACCCAGCACTTGCCAGGCAAGTGCTTACTCTACTGAGCTATCTCCCCAGGCCCCCCCCCTTTTCTTTTAATAGTTCCTGGCGGGGCTGGGGAGATGGCTCAGTGGAATAAGCGCTTCCCTGACAAGCGCAAGGGCCTGAATTCAACCCCCCGGTTCCTCCAAAAAAAAAAAAAGTTCCTGGCACTGCTATATCTGATATCAGTCAAATCATTTCATTTTCACAACTTCACAAGGATGATGCTATTATACCCCACCCACCCCCACACTTCTTTGAGACAGAGTCCATGTAGCCCAAACTGGCCTGGAATTTATGGTAATCCCCCTGCCTCAAGCCTTCTGAGTATGGGATTATATACATGTATGACCCAAGCCTGGCTGTACTCATTTATTAAATAACTGTTGACTTCTTTATCGAAGAAGGTACCCAGAGACTGACCCCAGATGCTGGAACATGAGCCAGAGACAGGGCCTGGTGTGCCCCCCCCCCCATAGTGCCCATGAATGCCTGGCACAAAGGAGTCCCTGGAACTTGAACCATCACAGCCAGGAGACTTCATGGATCACTCCTCCTCAGAAGAATAGGGGCAGGGCCGGGGAGATGGCCCAATAGAATAGGCGCTTCCCTAGCAAGCACAAGGGCCTGAGTTTGATCCCCAGTTCCACAAAAAAAAAAAAAAAAAAAAAGAAAAGAAAAGAAAGAAGAGTAGGGGTTATAGGGCCAGCCAAATAGCTCAGCAGATTAAAGAGCCCTTGCAGGCACAGGAACCAGGGGCTTGATCCCTAGGTCTGCCGGGCCGGCCCACCCCACCCCTGGGGTGAGCTGAGCTGCAACTGAGACTGGGCGTGGTGGTGCCTGCCTGTAATCCCAGCTCTTGGAAGGCTGTAAACAGTCGGATCACTACAAGTCTGATCTAGTAGTGAGACCCTGAACACCCTATAGACCCTTCCCTGAAATACAAAAAGAAAAAAAGAATAGGGACTAGATTATTGGTGGTGCATGCCAATAATCCCAGCACTCAGGAGGCTGTGAATTCAAAGCCAGCCTGGATTTTTAGTGAGTTCAAAGCCAGTCTGAGCTACAAAGCAAGAACCTATCTCAAAAGAGAGAGGGAGGGAAGAAAAAAGGGAGGGAGAGAAAAGAAAGGCAAGCCAGGTGTGGGAGTGCATGGCCATGACCCCACCACTCTGGAGGATGAGGCATGAGGACTGCTCCAAGTAGAAGAGAACTTTTCTCAGAAGACCAGAAAGACAAAGCATTGGCCAGGGCTGGGCATGGCAGGGCGGTTCTTCCCAGGTGTGTCAGGCAGAAAAAGCTGCTCAATACAATGGCCCTGGGATGGGGGGGGGGGGGGTGGCAGGAATGGAATCTCACAGGCAGGAGAGACTGACAGAGCCCCTCCACCCCATGGAGATGTCCCATCTGAAAGACAGGGTAGTAGGTGACAGGTGATGCCCGGCACCCTGGAGTCCATATTCTTTCTCTTTTAAGTGTGAATTCTATGTTACTTCCGCTCCTACAGAAACGCTAGGGCAGGGCTGGGGAGATGGCTCAGTGGAATAAGCACTTCCCTGACAAGCACAAGGGCCTGAGTTGAATCGCCAGTTCCACAAAAACAAACAGAAACGCTAGGACAGCCAGGCTCTGTGCAGCACAGGAGGCTGAGGCAGGAAGATCACTGAGAGTCTGAGGCCAGCCTGGGTGACACAGTGAGACCCTGAGAGAGAGAAAGACAGAGACACACAGAGAGAGACAGACAGACTGCCCGACCCTTGGGTGTACGAGGGCGAGGCTGGGATGCAGGCCCCAATACAAGAGGCCCTCCTCTCAGCCCCAAACCTGGCTCTAGCCGGGCATGGTGGCACAGGCCTGTAATCCCAGCACTCGGGAGGCTGAGGCAGGAGGACTGTTGTGAGTTTAAGACCAGCCTGAGCTACAAAGTGAGCTTAAGGCCAGCCTTAACTGCAAAGTGAGACCTTGTCTCAAAAAGACCAAAAAAAAAAAAAAAAAAAACCTGGCTCCACACTTTTGCATGGAGGAAGTTACCAGAATCTCTCTCTTTCCTTATTTTTGTCCAGTCAGGAAAAACAACAGTCTTTACCCTATCCTGAGGGTGCTCTGAAGACTCCACAGGCAAAAAACTGTTCTGCTACATCTAGAGCAGAACAAACATTCAAAGAGTGTCATTGGTGCAA